>JACBKR010000821.1:0-67952 GCA_014218235.1 Colocasia esculenta
GGGTCCGAGAGGTCGGATCGTTACATGGACAG
Organism: Colocasia esculenta; assembly: GCA_014218235.1. Classification (NCBI taxonomy): domain Eukaryota; kingdom Viridiplantae; phylum Streptophyta; class Magnoliopsida; order Alismatales; family Araceae; genus Colocasia; species Colocasia esculenta. The sequence goes on from JACBKR010000821.1 coordinate 33, forward strand.
ATGGAGAGGACAAACCAAATTGTAGAAGATATGCTCTGGGATTGTACAATTGACTTCAATGGATATTGGAGTGAGCAGTTATCATTAATTGAGTTTACATACAATAATAGTTACCAAGCAAGCATCAAGATGGCCCCATTTGAAGCCTTGTATGGTAGAAGTTGCAAGTCTCCTGTGTGCTGGGAAGAGGTTGGAGAAAGGCAATGGTTAGGACCAGAACTAATACCAAACACCGCTCAGAAAATAGAGATCATTCGGGAACGTCTGAAGATGGCTATGTCAAGACAAAAGAGTTATGCGGATAAAAGGTGAAGGGATTTAGAATTTCAAGTTGGAGACCACATGTTCTTCAAGGTGTCAACTTCACGTGGAATCTAAAGATTTGGAATTAAAGGAAAGTTGAGTCCCATATACATTGGCCCTTTTGAGATCCTTGAAAGGGTGGGTGAAGTAGCCTACCGGATAACATTGCCTCCACCATTAGCTGGAGTACATAATGTTTTCCATGTATCCATGCTGAGGAATTATGTTTATGATGCTGAGCATGTGATCCAATATGAAGACTTGGAGCTACAAAAGGACTTGACTTATGTTGAGAAACCAGTCAAGATCTTCGATTGAAAGCTACAACAGCTCAAGAACCGAGCAATATCCATGGTTAAATTCCAATGTAGCATACGAGGAATGGAGGAAGCTACTTGGGAATCAGAATAAATGATGAGGAAGAATCACCCAAAATTATTCTCAGCTAACGCTTCTCATATACCCTGTTACACCACACATGAATTTGGGGACCAAATTCTTTTAAGTGGGGAAGGGTGTAATAACCTAAAATTTTAAAAGAATTCGATAAATAAGAGAACCCATTAACATAGGTAATAATTCATGAGAAATAAATTGTTGGGAATCTGGTTATAACACCAACCAGAAGATTACTAAACCTTTGTTCAGCAATCAGTTCGTTTATAACTCCAATCAGATGATTACTAAACCTTTGTTCAGTAATCGATCGTTTATAACTCCAGTTGGATGATTATTGAACCTTTGTTCAGTAATTGGTTTGTTTATAAATCCAATCAGATGAACCTTTGTTCAGTAATTGGTGCATTTATAACTCCAATCGAATGATTATTGAACCCTTGTTCAGTAATCAGTGTGAATATAACACTAATCAGAAGGATTACTAAACCTTGTTCAGTAATCAGTGTGATTATACACCAATCAGATGGTTACTGAACCCTTGTTTAGTAATCGCTTCGATTTTAACACCAATCAGATGATTACTGAACCTTTGTTTAATATTCGATGTGAATATAACCCAATCAGAAGGATTATTGAACCTTGTTCAATAATCGGTGTGCTTATGTAAGACTCGCTTCCCAACTTTCTGTCCAGTGTCTTGGATGACTGGCCACAACGCGTCGGGCTAGGTGACGCATTAGTGTCGCGTCATGCGTGTCCGACGTGACAATCATTGTAGCACCCCGGAAATTTTAATTACATAAAAATTCAATAAATGGAAATAAATACTTTCCATAATATCGGAGTATTTAAACATACGTGTCATTCGTATGTGCGAAAACATATAGGAAAATTCTGAAAATGGAAATCAACCCCACACATTATTCTTAAGGGTTCCACGAAAGAATTCGTGCAATGAAAAATCCGATTAACCAAGTGAACATCACAGGGTGACCAATTATCCGAATTAGGAAACAAGTCGGAAAACCGGTAACACGGGAATACGACGCAAGCATAAATTAAATAAAAATGTTAGAAATGCTTCTAACAATATATAATAATGACCCAATATCATAATTGGGCCAATAGGTATCATTTGGCCCAAAGATCAAATGAAGCAAGAAAATACATAGAAATTCGTAACCATAAATAAGCTGAAATTAAAAAGAGGCAATTAGAGTTGAATTAGGATACAAACATGCATTCATGGCAACCCAAATTCGTGCCTACCCATCCATGGAAGTTGCTTGATGGCCAAGACTCTCTAATGGAGGAAGAAATCATCAAAAATAGGAAACAACATGTCAATCCCGAAACCCTTCTTTCCTAGTTACAATAGACTCCTAAACACCATGTATGCTTAAATACTCTTCACCCCAACCCTAGGGACGAGTTTAGAACTTGCTGGGGTCGTGAGGAGGAGCTCTTGGTGGCTGGAGAGTAGGAGATCAAGCATACCAAGCTCATCTCCTTCCCCCGTTCATCTGCTACGACCTGCACAAACCACCTTCTTGAAGCTGATCAAAGGTAGGCCAAACCTAAATCCCATCGTGCAAGGCTTATACCCTTGGAAAGAGGGTCGAGTCTACTTCCTAACCCAAGTGGAATGCCCAAATTCCATGCAGTATACACGGAGTATTAGGCGTTCTACAAACAGTGGTCTGAACACGGGCTTTCTGAAGAACGAGACTTCATCAACTCAAAAGGTAGGTTTTCTCGGGCCAAATCTTAACATCTCCTATACCAAATGTGTAGAGCATCAAGTTAGCTTTCATTGCCCTCTGGTTTCATCGGATTTCATTGAGTAGATTTTGAATTATAAGCGTTTTCTCAAAGTCGTGCACTGTTAGGGCTTTTCCCGTTCTTAATATGTTTCACGTGTTTCAAGACCGAATTAGAGTAAACTCATGACATGAAAGTTATTCTACTAGGTGTCCTCGTCAGGTTTCATGTTGAACGTTTTGTCTAAATCTCATTAGTTAAAGAGTTATAAGCGTGGTAATAGGGTGGCTGCATAAAACTACGTCTTCAGGTTACCCTTGGTCTTACCTTGTATTCAACTTGATCAAAACCTATCGAAACCATCCTTATTGTCCAATTCCGATTTACTGGAAGTACCCTTGTATGTCTAGGTTTTTTAAAACCGGTTTCATTATTTTTCATGCCCTGTACATTTTATTCTCTATTTTGGGAGCACCTTGTGTCAAACATGGCAGTCCTAGACCGCAATCTAGAACCTATCCTTGCTCTGGCAGGATCTGGCGCAGATCCTGTGAACGCGACGGATCGATGTGTCGTCTTCCGAGGTCTCCGCGACAGCCCGACATGTCGCGACCTGATTGCGACAAGACCTTTGTCGCGATCATGCTGCTTGAATCTGACGCCCAGTCGCGTTCTTCACAACCCCCTGTCGCCTTCTACCCATCATTCGCGGCCTTGTCCTGTCGCAATGGAGACCCTGTCGCCTTCCTTGTAGGCACCTGTCGCGATATCAGGTTTTGTCATGAAACCCCCCCTTACTTTCTTGTAAACCTAACTGCCTTACCCAAAAGCTGGTCAAGGTAATATTTAGTGGGTAAATCACATGTCTTGGGTCTGATCATTACATGATTGTTATTTAATGGCTTAAAATTGATTAACCCATTGAAAAGCTTTAATTACATGAATGCTATCCTAAGTGCTCCTTAAATGTTATGATCCATTCATGCTTCTTGTGATTTAATCTTCCTACTGTTCTTCCACGTTTAAATGATAATGGTTATCATAAAATCTTGCAAACCATGATTAGTTAAAGTGCATAGTTTATTCCCTATTATATTGTCAAGTGCTTCCTGCGAGTTTGAGACCGATGGTTTGTGAATTGAGACACGCGTACCGCACTACACACTAGCACTATTAGGCAGCCTTTCTTGGGAAATTGGAAACTCTCTACCGGTCATTCCGAATCGGTAGACTAGCGACCTTTTCACCAAGGCCTCCGTAAATCTCCTCTGACCATGGATTCCCACATGGCCGACGAGTTGGTTGTACCATTGAAGTTCCCTGAGATAGCACGCACTTCCTTTCTCTTCTTGTTCTCGTGAGTGTGACTTACAACTGGACTAAAGCCATTAATGTAAAGATTGAACGAAAGTATAAATCGTACCGTTATGCTGCCGAATTTATCTCTTGACCATTGTACTCATGAAATCATGTTCCATTACTTATTACTTGTTCTCCTCATCATGAACATGACATTACACATGCTTACTTATTGAAACTCTCATTGGCCATTATAATGACTGTGGGTATCTACATTTAAAAATTTAAGTGAGATGCTGACAGGGCACGGCGTGTGTCCAAGGGCTCCAATCTAGCCCCAATGACGGCGAGTCATAGATATACTGTTAACCATGGGGTATAATGATTACTGGCGTTGCATCTGCGCTGGGAAAATTGTGCGTGCGTGTTGAATGATAGATACACAACCACATACACGTGTCCTGGTGTACATTCTTGATGGATCTTTTCTCGGTGTACATTAGTGTCTACGTGCCGGATTAGTGTTACTTGATCGTGCTCGTACCATCTTGCTTGCTTGCTTGCGTGATATGGCCATCCTGCATTTATTGCAATTACATAATATCTTGCGTGCTTGTACAAAGTGATCTATTTCTAGTTCTATCTTGTCATCTTGTTCATCAATCTTGTTCTATCATGATCTCTCTCTCTAGCTTGTTTTATATATCATGTTTTAACGAGTTTTATTCGTACTTGCATATCATTCATCGTACTTGCCTAGTTCTAAATGTTAATCACTTATATCATTGCCCGCACATTGAGATATAAATCCTACTGGGCTAGTTTGCTCATTCCCTACTTTTACCCATCTAGGTGACTATGAAGTGCAAGAGGAAGAGCAAGTCGAGGATGGGAATGCGTCCGAGTGAAGAGCGTTCCAAACATGAGTCTATTTATAGTAGTTTGCTTTGAGTGTTAGAACAATGTAGTAGGAAGTGAGGTATATGTACTTTTGCTTTTATTGAGTCTTAGTCCTGTATTAGTTTATCTGAGACAATATGAGATTTGAATACAATTTATAATTGAGTTCACATTTGGGCCCTATTATGATGTTGTGTTGATACACATTTAGTGCGTGCTAGCTAGAGGCTTATTTGCCGACTGTTCACGTCTCGAATTATCGACTCGATTAATTAACAATATCCGCTGTAATTCTCGGGACGTGACAGTTTAGTGGTATCAGAGCCTAGGAATACCAAATAGGATATGTCTCAGGAATAGGAGATACCTATGGAACCTAGGTCTTGAAAATTAAATACAGTACCTGGTGAGAATGGGTAGAGACTGGGAATATGTTAGAAAGAATTAAACACTCCTACCATTGACTCTTATAATGTATCTAGAGACATTAATTGTTTTCCATCCTTTTCTCAGGAACCTCATAACACTCTCATTCAACTGCAATGGCTCGCAACCAGTGGCAAGCTATGCAAGACACTGTGGCTGGACTTACTCAGGCCCTACAAAATGTAGTTCAGGCTGGAAATCAAGCTGGAGCTGCAAGGAATGGAGCCGGTGATCTGCACCGAATTTTAGGAGTTTAAACCCTCCTCGTTTCTCTGGATCCCCTGACCCAGATGAGGCAGAAACTGGCAGGAAGAAATAGAAAGGATCTTCCAAGTAATGCAATGCACTAATAGGGAGAAGGTGGTACTAGCCACTTTTCAATTTACCAAGGATGCCCGAGCATGGTGGAAGGCCACATCGGCCCACCTGCCTAATATAGCTGAACTAGAATGGGCTGAATTCCTGGAGATATTCCGGGGAAAATATTTCTCTGAGAGAGTGAAGGAGAAGAAAGCGACAGAATTTGCCGCACTGAAGCAGAAGGATTGTCTGTGGCTGAGTATGAGGCTCAGTTCGCGCGTCTCGCTGTGTATGCCCCACATCTGGTGGGAACGGAAAGACTTAAGGCAAATCGATTCATGGATGGGCTCAGGCCCATGTTCATTGAAAGGCTCGGACCACACAATATTCAAACTTACACTGAGATGGTCCAAAGAGCTCAGCTGGTAGAAGACACCATGGCCAAGGTGGATGGCATGAGGGGCAAGGACAACTCCAAGCCGGTCTTCGTCAGGAAGGGAGCACCTAATATTGCTCCAACCTTTCGTAACAACAACGTCAACAACAACAACAAGAGGCCGAATATCGGAAGGGATATTGCTGGAGATAAGAGAGCTAAGGTGGAAGGTAGGCAGTTGGTGGAAAACTGCAAATTCTGTGATAAACCAGGACACCGAGCTGAAGAATGCTGGAAGAAACTCGGGGCGTGCTTAAAATGTGGAGGTCGTGACCACCGTATTCCTGATTGTCCTATGCTGAAGGACCAGCCAGGCAGAGTTCAGAATGTACCACGGCGTCAGGGACGCCTTAATGCTGTCATAGAAGCTGACCTACCCGAGGAAGGGGGTATGGTGGAAGGTACCATTTCCATACACTCTCAACCTGCTTTTGTGCTTATTGATACTGGAGCTGCATATTCTTTATTTCCACCACATTTGCTGCAACTCTACCTGTCAAACCTGTACCCTTGAAATCCAAGATCACTGTAGCCTCTCCACTAGGCTCAGAATCTGAACTCACTCACTACTTGCCAAATGTGAAACTATAATTGGAGGACACAATCTCCCTGCCGACCTTATCTGTTTAGACATGAAGGGTATGATGCCATTCTGGGTGTCGATTGGCTAATTGAATATAATGCCGATGTAAATTGTCGCCATAGGAGGGTCACTTTTAAAAGACCAAACCTTCCAACTCTATCATACTTGGCAGCCGCTATCACAAAACCCTATCTTGATATCCTCCTAAAGGCTTCTAAGCTGATCAACCAGGGTTGTGATGCTTTCCTAGTTTCCGTCTTGGCAACTGAAAAGAAGAAACCGACCCTAGAAGACATTCCAATAGCCAGGACTATCCTGATGTATTTCCAGAGGAATTACCTGGTATACCACCTGAGCGGGAGGTAAACTTCACCATTGAGTTGCTCCCTGGGGCAGCCCCTGTTTCAAAAGCCCCGTACCGCATGTCCCCTGTGGAATTGCAGGAGTTGAAGAGACAGATCCAAGAATTGCTAGATCAGGGTTTTATCAGGCCTAGCACATCCCCATGGGGAGCGCCAGTGCTATTTGTCAGAAAGAAGGACGGGACAATGAGGCTATGCATTGATTACCGTCAGATAAACCAGTTGACAATAAAGAATAAGTATCCACTGCCCCGCATCGACGAGCTGTTTGACCAGATCTCCGGTGCACAATATTTCTCCAAGATAGATCTGAGATCAGGCTACCATCAACTAAGAATAAAGGAGGAGGATATTCACAAGTCGGCATTCCGAAGTAGATATGGTCACTATGAGTTCGTAGTTATGCCGTTTGGTTTAACAAATGCTCCAGCGGCTTTTATGCAACTTATGAATAATATTTATAGGCCATACCTGGACCAGTTTATAGTAGTGTTCATTGATGACATCCTTATTTACTCCAAATCCAAAGAAGAACACGAAGAACACTTGAAGGTGGCTCTACAAGTGCTTAGAGACAATCAACTCTATGCCAAACTTAGTAAGTGTGAATTCTGGATGGAAGAAGTGTCTTTCCTTGCCACATCATATCCAAGGAGGGAATCTCTGTAGATCCATCTAAGGTGGAGGCGGTAAAGAACTGGTCAAGGCCGACAACTGTGTCGGAGATTAGAAGCTTTCTGGTTTAGCCGGTTATTACCGTCGCTTCATTAAGGATTTCTCAAAGATAGTTGTACCATTGACCAGGCTTACAAGGAAGGAGAATCCATTTGCATGGACCGATGAATGTGAAGAAAGTTTCAGGGCATTGAAAGAACACCTTACCTCAGCACCTGTACTAACACTGCCAGTTGCTGGGGGTAGTTTTGAAGTATACACCGATGCATCCGGGATCGGCCTTGGCTGTGTGCTAATGCAAAATGGGAAAGTTATATGCTACGCGTCCAGACAGTTGAAGAAGCACGAGGACAATTATCCTGTACATGACCTGGAGCTAGCTGTAGTCTTCGCCTTGAAGATATGGCGTCATTATCTTATATGGTGAGAAATTCATTGTGTTTTCTGACCATAAAAGCTTGAAGTATCTGTTTTCTCAGCAGGACTTGAATATGAGACAGCGGAGGTGGTTGGAGTATCTCAAAGACTTCGACTTCACGATCCAATATCATCCAGGAAAAGCAAATGCTGTAGCAGATGCGCTAAGTAGAAAGCCAATGATCACACTGTCAAGTTTAATGGTGGACGAATGGAAGTTATTAGAAGACTTCGCCAAGTTAAATATTGATGCTGACATCAAAGAGAAGGGATGCTTTGTTGCTAGTGTTAGAGCACAACCTACACTATTGGAGGACATCACAATACTCCAAGATAATGACCCTGTACTTGTGGAGATTAAGGCTAATCTAGACCAGAGGCCGGATTTCTCATTAACTGAAGATGGAAGACTGTTGTTCCGGAGATCGTCTGTGTACCCGACCATGCGAGACAAAGAAAATGATTATGGATGAGGCTCACAAACCAGGTATACCATCCATCCTGGAACTACCAAAATGTATCAAGATGTGAAAAGAAGCTTTTGGTGGCCTAATATGAAGAGAGAGGTGGCAGAATATGTCGCCCGATGCTTAACATGTCAAAAGGTCAAGGCGGAGCACTTGCGACCCGCAGGTAAACTCCAACCCCTAGAAATCCCGGCATGGAAGGTATTTTCGGACTACCCAAATCTAGAGGTGGATTCGATGGTATCTGGGTTATTGTCGACCGCTTAACTAAGTCGGCTCACTTCTTGCCAGTGAAGAATAAGTGGTCAGTAGATGTTCTGGCCGCATTGTATGTAAAGGAAATAGTCAGATACATGGAGTACCAGTGTCTATCGTGTCTGATAGAGACCCTAGGTTTACATCCCACTTTTGGAAAGGACTGCACTACTCCTTGGGATCTAAACTAAACTTTAGCACGGCTTTCCATCCACAGACAGATGGTCAGACGAAGAGAACCAACCAGGTGATTGAAGATATGCTTAGAGCATGTGTCCTAGATTTTGGAGGTAGCTGGCATGAACACTTACCTCTTGTGGAGTTCGCCTACAACAATAGCTATCAAGCTAGCATTCAGATGGCACCATTTGAAGCACTTTATGGCAGAAGTTGCCGATCTCCATATGCTGGTATGAAGTTGGCGAAAAACAAATGTTAGGACCAGAGATGATAAGGGAAACTACAGAAAGGTAAAGCTTATTAAAGAAAGAATGGCAGTGGCTCAGCAAAGACAAAAGGCATATACAGATAATAGAAGAAGAGACCTGGAGTTTCAGGTGGGGGAACATGTATTCTTGAAAGTGTCTCCAGGACGTGGGATCAGACGATTCGACATTAAAGGTAAGTTGTCACCAAGGTTTGTTGGGCCTTTCGAAGTCCTCGAAAGAGTCGGCGAGGTGGCATATCGTCTCGCTTTACCACCACAAATGGATGGAATACACAATGTGTTCCACATATCCATGTTGAAAAAGTATGTACGAGATCCATGGCATGTCATAGAATATGAGCTTCTGGAATTCAACAAAGACGGAACATATCAAGAGAAGCCGATTAAGATCGTGGACCGGGAACTGCGCCAACTAAGGAACAAAGTTATTCCACTAGTAAGGGTTAGATGGAATCAACGCATGGATGAGACGACACGTGGGAAACCGAGGAAGCAATGCGCAAAAGATACCCGAAGTTATTCATAAGTAAGTACACCTCACTTGTACAAAATCTTTCTATATATGAATTTGGGGACCAAATTCTCTTAAGTGGGGGAGGGTGTAGCACCCCGGAAATTTTAATTACATAAAAATTCAAAATAAATGAAAATAAATAATTTCCATAATATCGGAGTATTTAAACATACGTGTCATTATCGTATGTGCTAAAACATATAGGAAAAATTCGTAAAATTGGGAAATCAACCCCACACATTATTCTTAAGGGTTCCACGATAGAATTCGTGCAATGAAAAATCCGATTAACCAAGTGAACATCACAGGGTGACCAATTATCCGAATTAGGAAACAAGTCGGAAAACCGGTAACACGGAAATACGACGCAAGCATAAATTAAATAAAAATGTTAGAAATGCTTCTAACAATATATAATAATGACCCAATATCATAATTGGGCCAATGGGTATCATTTGGCCCAAAAATCAAATGCAGAAAATACATAGAAATTTGTAACCATAAATAAGCTGAAATTAAAAAGAGCAATTAGAGTTGAATTGGATACAAACATGCATTCATGGCAACCCAAATTCATGCCTACCCATCCATGGAAGTTGCTTGATGGCCAAGACTCTCTAATGGAGGAAGAATCATCAAAATAGGAAACCAACATGCCAATCCCGAAACCCTTCTTTCCTAGTTACAATAGGACTCCTAAACACCATGTATGCTTAAATACTCTTCACCCCAACCCTAGGACGAGTTTAGAACTTGCTGGGGTCGTGAGGAGGAGCTCTTGGTGGCTGGAGAGTAGGAGATCAAGCATACCAAGCTCATCTTCTTCCCCGTTCATCTACTACGACCTGCACAAACCACCTTCTTGAAGCTGATCAAAGGTAGGCCAAACCTAAATCCCATCGTGCAAGGCTTATACCCTTGGAAAGAGGTCGAGTCTACTTCCTAACCCAAGTGGAATGCCCAAATTCCATGCAGTATATACGGAGTATTAGGCGTTCTACAAACAGTGGTCTGAACATGGGCTTTCTGAAGAACGAGACTTCATCAACTCAAAAGGTAGGTTTTCTCGGGCCAAATCTTAACATCTCCTATACCAAATGTGTAGAGCATCAAGTTAGCTTTCATTGCCCTCTGGTTTCATCGATTTCATTGAGTAGATTTTGAATTATAAGCGTTTTCTCAAAGTCGTGAACTGTTAGGGCTTTTCCCGTTCTTAATATGTTTCACGTGTTTCAAGATCGAATTAGAGTAAACTCATGACATGAAAGTTATTCTACTAGGTGTCCTCGTCAGGTTTCATGTTGAACGTTTTGTCTAAATCTCATTAGTTAGAGAGTTATAAGCGTGGTAATAGGGTTGCTGCATGACCTATGTCTTCAGGCTACCCTTGGTCTTACCTTGTATTCAACTTGATCAAAACCTATCGAAACCATCATTATTGTCCAATTCCGATTTACTGGAAGTACCCTTGTATGTCTAGGTTGTTTTAAAACCGGTTTCATTATTTTTCATGCCCTGTACATTTTATTCTCTATTTTGGGAGCACCTTGTGTCAATACATGGCAGTCCTAGACCGCAATCCAAGAACCTATCCTTGCTCTGGCAGGATCTGGCGCAGATCCTGTGAATGCGACGGATCGATGTGTCGTCTTCCGAGGTCTCGTCGCGACAGCCCGACATGTCGCGACCTGATTGCGACAAGACCTTTGTCGCGATCATGCTGCTTGAATCTGACAGCCCAGTCGCGTTCTTCACACCCCCTGTCGCCTTCTACCCATCACTTCGCGGCCCTTGTCCTGTCGCAATATGAGACCTGTCGCCTTCCTTGTAGGCACCTGTTGCGATATCAGGTTTTGTCATGAACCCCCCCTTACTTTCTTGTAAACCTAACTGCCTTACCCAAAACTGGTCAAGGTAATATTTAGTGGGTAAATCACATGTCTTGGGTCTGATCATTACATGATTGTTATTTAATGGCTTAAAATTGATTAACCCATTGAAAAGCTTTAATTACATGAATGCTATCCTAAGTGCTCCTTAATGTTATGATCCATTCATGCTTCTTGTGATTTAATCTTCCTACTGTTCTTCCACGTTTAAATGATAATGGTTATCATAAAATCTTGCAAACTATGATTAGTTAAAGTGCATAGTTTATTCCTGTTATATTGTCAAGTGCTTCCTGCGAGTTTGAGACCGATGGTTTGTGAATTGAGACACGCGTACCGCACTACACACTAGCACTATTAGGCAGCCTTTCTTGGGAAATTGGAAACTCTCTACCGGTCATTCCGAATCGGTAGACTAGCGACCTTTTCACCAAGGCCTCCGTAAATCTCCTCTGACCATGGATTCCCACATGGCCGACGAGTTGGTTGTACCATTGAAGTTCCCGGGATAGCACGCACTTCCTTTCTCTTCTTGTTCTCGTGAGTGTGATTTACAAATTGGACTAAAGCCATTAATGTAAAGATTGAACGAAAGTATAAATTGTACTGTTATACTGCCGAATTTATCTCTTGACCATTGTACTCATGAATCATGTTCCATTACTTATTACTTGTTCTCCTCATCATCATGAACATGACATTACACATGCTTACTTATTGAAACTCTCATTGGCCATTATAAATGACTATGGGTATCTACATTTAAAAATTTAAGTGAGATGCTGACAGGGCACGACGTGTGCCCAAGGGCTCCAATCTAGCCCCAATGACGGCGAGTCATAGATATACTGTTAACCATGGGGTATAATGATTACTGGCGTTGCATCTGCGCTGGGAAAATCGTGCGTGCGTGTTGAATGATAGATACAACAACCACATACACGTGTCCTGGTGTACATTCTTGATGGATCTTTTCTCGGTGTACATTAGTGTCTACGTGCCGGATTAGTGTTACTTGGTCGTGCTCGTACCATCTTGCTTGCTTGCTTGCGTGATATGGCCATCCTGCAATTATTGCAATTTATATGATATCTTGCGTGCTTGTACAAAGTGATCTATTTCTAGTTCTATCTTGTCATCTTGTTCGTCAATCTTGTTCTATCATGATCTCTCTCTCTAGCTTGTTTTTATATCATGTTTTAATGAGTTTTATTCGTACTTGCATATCATTCATCGTACTTGCCTAGTTCTAAAATGTTAATCACTTATATCATTGCCCGCACATTGAGATATAAATCCTACTGGGCTAGTTTGCTCATTCCCTACTTTTACCCAATCTAGGTGACTATGAAGTGCAAGAGGAAGAGCAAGTCGAGGATGGGAATGCGTCTGAGTGAAGAGCGTTCCAAACATGAGTCTGTTTATAGTAGTTTGCTTTGAGTGTTAGAATAATGTAGTAGGAAGTGAGGTATTATGTACTTTTGCTTTTATTGAGTCTTAGTCCTGTATTAGTTTATCTGAGACAGATATGAGATTTGAATACAATTTATAATTGAGTTCACATTTGGGCCCTATTATGATGTTGTGTTGATACATATTTAGTGCGTGCTAGCTAGAGGCTTATTTGCCGACTGTTCACGTCTCGAATTATCGACTCGATTTAATTAACAATATCCGCTGCGTAATTCTCGGGACGTGACAATCTCCTTGTCACGACTAGCTTGTGCATTGTGTTCTTGTCGCGCCCTGCTTCCCATCGCGTCTTTGTGTCGTGCCTGGTCAACGGATCGCGACAGTGTTATGTCACTTCGGTCGTCTGACGCGTGTTAGGGTGGCAGGCGTGTCAGTACACCTGTCGAGTTGTCGGCATCCCTGGGGGACACGTTCTTATCATGGTGTGTTGACCCGTCGCGTTAAGGTCCTTAACGCGACGCGTCGCCCCTTCGCGTCTGGGTGCCGAAGGCTTAAGTCCTTGGCTAGTGGCCCCGGGATAGAGCATCCCGTGGGTCTACCACTCTGTGGTGTCACAACCGTAGTGCGCGTCGCGACACCAAAAGAGGCGTTTGCCGGTCAGCTGCGACCTTGTCACGATGTCTTGCCCCATCGCGACGTGGTTTGCTGTCGCGACGCTCTGCCCTATCGCATCAGGTTGCTGTCACGGTGCCTTTCCCTGTTGCGATGGTATCGCGACGGCCTAGGGGGACATGACAGTACCTATGTTGCCTCAGGATTTCCGTGGTTTCGGCTGGCATGTCGGCATGTTCCCCAGGGCAGACTTGCCCTTAGGACCTTCAGGTGGGGAACGTTGCAGGTTGCCTCACTGTGTTAAGTACTGAAGGTGGCACCTTCGTGGCTGTGTCCTGGCAGCGGTGCCAGGAGGGTCGCGTCTGTCTAATAATTGATTGACTGACGGTCTATCGATTATTAGCAGAGCGATGCTTTCCATATCGACTGGTGGTGTTCCGAGGTTCTGGCTTCTTCGTGTGTGCCTTGGTTGGCCGACAGCCCTCTTGAGGGTCTGTGCGTGCCTCGTGCTTGCTGGGCTTGTCGTGGGTTACAAGCCAGCAGTTCGGCGTGGCTCTTGTTGTGCTTGCCCCGCCTGTTCGCCCAGTGCTTGGCACTTGAGGGCTTGTCCCCTTCAGAGGTTGTCTCCATTTCCTGGGACCCCCATCCTCGGAGCCTTTGAGGAGTGTTCGGGGCTACGAGCATACTCGAGTTGGCAGTTGAGTTGGCGGACTCTGAAGCTAAGTGGAAAATGAGGTTTGGACAGTAGCGCTGAGTCATTTGTAGAGCTCTCTTGGTTGGTCTGGGATGCAAGGCTGGTTGGAGTTCTTCCTGGTGTAGACCAGTCAGTCCTTTTTCTCACTGCCTCACTCTGCGTTGGTTCCAAAGCTATATAGGGAGGTCAGGCGTGGGGACGTAGCTTGGCCAGACTGCGGTGGTGCATGTGTTCTTGTGGTGTTCTGTGGCATCTCTATCTCGCTCTTTTGGGGAGGTTAGAGGAAAGAGCCAGGCTGGAGAGCAGAGGGAGTGGTTGGCATGCCCTCCTCTTGGCTGCCAGCGGCGGTGGCTTGGTTGCTGTTTTTGTTTCCAAGTGTTATCCGTTGCCCTAACTGGCACGGAGGTTATAGCCTGGTTGTGCCTAGTTTCCGTAGGCGTCGTTGGTTTGGCCTTGTTGGCCCGTGCATCTGGTGGTTTCCGCTTCGGTGTCCTTTCAGTTCTGTAGTCTTGTTCTTGGGTGCCAGTCCGTGGTGGCACTGGCGTGTGTGGCTTCCTGACCTCGCAATGTGTCCGGGTTCGAGGTAGTTCTTCTTGTGGGCCCTCGACCTTGTGGAGGTCTGAGGTGGCCGTGCTTGTGGTGAGACGTCATTCTCACCTGGTTGTTGCGTGGTCTTGGGGCGGGTGCGTCGAGGGTTGCTTCCACTTTGTGCTCGACTCTGTGGTTCTACGGGAGTGTGTGTGTGTCACGACCTTGGTTGATGGTCGTGGCGTTGCATTGTTTTGTTCCGCTGCTTTGTAGTACCCTGTTGTAGGTGTTCCTCGCTTTACAACTTTCTAGTGTAGTTTCATGTTTTCGGAGTTCCTGCTGCTCTAGCGGTGAGGAACTAGTAATCCCTATTGGGCCTTGTTCGCGAGGCTCACTCCCCCTACTTCCTTCAGCTAGGGGCTCGTCGTCGCGGGAGCTCAGTGTCGGACGGGTTACGGAGGTGGCTATGGCACCATGTGCTGTCAGTAGCAGTGAGACTGGTGTTGTGAGCTCTTGTACCTGAGTGAGTTGAGAGTTGTACTTTACAAGTTCTCGGCGTATGCCCCTTAAGGACTGCACCTTTCTTCTTGTACATGTGCTTTTACTCGGGACACGTTATATAGTTGTTATATTGTTATAGTTATTTAAATTCAGTATATATCTCAATAGACTATTCTTCTAACCCTTCCTGGTCTTCGGACCCATGGGTGGCGGCGCGAACTTCGGGGTCCCTGGTCGGGGTCTGGGAGGTCAGGTCTTTACAGTTGGTATCAGAGCCTGGGTCTATTGAGATTTGTAATGAGTTAATAACTATAGTTGTCCCAAAGAAAGGTACTAGTACGCTACTGACACCGTCCATCTAGTGTTAGGCTTGTGCTTTCAATTGTTTTGCATGTGTGCGGCTTCCCTGCAAGGTTCGTGTGCGTGCTGTAGGAGGGTTGCAGCTGTTGCTATGTCGCGTGCGTGGTGAGTGTGGTCGCTCAGTGTATTCATGATGTGGTGGCATAGTTGGCGGTGGACTTGCTGGCAGTGGTCTTCCCCGTGTGGAGGGCAGTTGCAGACAAGTCTAGTGCGGTGCTCCTAGTCGTCTTCATCACATTTGGGTGTGTGTGTGTCGTGAAGGCTGAGAGAGCCTGTGTGTGGTGTGGAACCAGTCGAAGTGTCCCTACCTTGTTGGCTGTTCCCCTGTTGTGGGGTGTGCTGTGTGTAGACGCGAGTGTAATCATGGGGATTGTGCGCCCCCAAGTACACAAAAGAACGTGCTCTCAATATGAAGGCATGGAAAAGAGGATGTGATCGCCTAGATAGTTGCCTAAGAATAGAAATAACACAGGCTAACTAGTCTAGGAAAAGGAGAGAGAATATGGAGGACTCACTGATATCGCGACGGAGGACCCCGTCGCGATGGTTCTGATGACGCAACGCCCGTGAAGGGCGCATCTCTGTGTCACGTCTCCGTAGCCCATCGCGTTCTCTGCAGTGTGGGAGAAGTGTAGGTGGACCTTCTTCCTATCCTTCGTCCGGCCAGAAGACAAGAGCTCCTCGTGAGGTGTTGCCTGAATACCTGCCAAAACAACGAAAACAAAGAAGAAAACCCTGTTAGAACAAGCTAAGCATAGTATCTATTCAAAATTGGAAAGAAAAGGTGAAGCATGGTAGGAACGGACCTGGGGGTGGTTTTAAACCCCTTGGGTGTGTGGAAAACATGGGAGGAAAGGGAAAATGGTTCCTATCTAACAAAGCAATAAACATGCATGAAATAAAAAAGAGGGAAGGGAGGAAGAAGGAGCCCCGTATGGGGCGACTCCCTAGCTCCAAGTGGTGTCTTCAATGGTGTAGAAGCTCCAGGGTCGCCTCGTCAAGCTCCAAGCCTTGTAGATGGAGAATGAGCATGGCTTGGTGAAGGGAATAGGAGGGAAATGAGGGGAATGAGAGAGCTATGGCTAAGTGTTGATCAGAGGGAAATTTGGCAGCCCTTCGGGGTGAAACCGAGGCTCCTCCCCCTTCTGAAAGAAATGCCCTTGCTTTTATAAGAAAAGAGAGAAAAATCCCGTCCATGGGAGATAATGCTCAAAATAAAAGGGATAAAACACATGAGAAATCGTATTGGAGAGTCCTAGCAAGTTCCCAAGGTGTCCCACGAGCTCAAACCGTGCTCAGGGGGTTGGGGAGTTGCTTAGAGATAGGGATATGGCCATAGGAGGATAAAGTGGAGGCGGTTGCGGAGGCCTGCATGCGCGGCTGTTGACGCGACGTGTCACGTCCCGAGAATTACGCAGCGGATATTAGTTCGAATATTCGAGTCGATATTTCGAGACGTGAACAGTCGGCAATAAGCCTCTAGCTAGCACGCACTAAATGTGTATCAACACAACATTATAATAGGGCCCAAATATTGAACTCAATATAAATTGCATTCAAATCTCACTTATTGTATTAAAAAATGGAACTATTACAACTCTTAGACTATGGGATAACAGGACTAGACTCAATAAAATCAAAGTACATAACACCTCACTTCCTACTACATGAATCTATCACTCAAACAAACTACTATCACTAGACTCGTAGTTGGGACGCTCATCACTCGGACGCATTCCCATCCTCGACTTGCTCTTCCTCTTGATCTTCATAGTCACCTAGATTGGGTAAAAGTAGGGAATGAGCAAACTAGCCCAGTAGGATTTATATCTCAATGTGCGGGGCAATGATATAAGTGATTAACAGTTTAGAAACAGGTAAGCACGATGAATGTCATGATATGCATGTACGAATAAAACTCATTAAAACACGATACATGAAACAAGCTAGATCGAGAGATCATGATAGAACGAGATTTTGAACAAGATGACCAGATAGAACTAGCAATAGATCACTTTGTACGAGAACGCAAGATTTCACTTGATGTCAATAGCTTTCAAGAACGCAAGTTATCACTAATTGCAAAAATGCAGGATGATCATATCACGCAAGCAAGCAAGCACGCACGAGCACGATCATGTAACACTAATCAGGCACGTAGACACTAATGTACACCAAGAAAAGATCCATCAAGAATGTACAACAGGACACGTGTATGTGGTTATTGTATCCATCATTCAACACGACACGCACGACTCCCAGCGCAGATGCAACGCCAGTAATCATTATACCCCATAGTTAATAGTATATTTATGACTCTCCGTCATTGGGGCTAGACTGGAGCCCTTGGACACTCGCCGTACCCGGTCAGCATCTCACTTAAATTTTAAATGTAGATACCCACAGTCATTATTAATGGCCAATGAGAGTTTCAAATGTAAGCATGTATAATGTCATGTTCACGATGATGATGAGAACAAGTAAAAGTAATTGAACATGATTTCATGATAACAATGGTCAAGAGATAAATTTGGCAGCATAACGGTACGATTTATACTTTAGTTCAATCTTTACATTAATGGCTTTAGTCTAGATTGTCAATCACAACACGAGAATAAGAAGAGAAATGAAGTGCACGCTATCTACATGGAACTTCAATGGTACAACCAACTCGTCGGCCATGTGGGAATCCATGGTCAGAGGAGATTTACGGAGGCCTTAGAGAAAAGGTCACTAGTCTACCGATTCGGAATGACCGGTAGAGAGCTTCCAAATTTCCAAGAAAAGGGCTGCCTAACAGTGCGAGTGTGTAGTGAGGTACGCGTGACTCAATCACAAACCATCGGTTTCAAACTCGCGGAAGGCACAACGCATAAATACACAAACACATGGGTTGCAAGATTTTAAGAATAATTATATTAATCAAGCTAGGATGGTACAAGAGTCAATCACGAGTTTCATGAATGATCATATCTTTAAGAAAGCAATTAGAATAATATTCATGTACTTAAAGCCTTTTTCAATGGGTTAAACACTTTTAAGCCGTTAGTAGTCATCATGAAATGATCAGACCCAAGACGCATTTACACACTAAATATCATGTTAAACAGACCTCGGGTATATGCTGTAAGATTTGCAAGAAAACATGTGGTTTTATGTAAAAATCCTGAGATCGCGATGGTCACTTGTAAGGTAGTGATGGGGTCAGATCAGAACGCGACAGTGCCTTGTAAGGATCGCGACAGACTTGTCAGATCAGGTAGGCAGATCGCGACGGGTACCTATGAAGAAGGCGACAGGGCTATCAGACCCGGAGGTCAGGTCGCGATAGACTCCAGTAAGGGTCGCGAAGGGTCGGACCAGAACGCGACAGGGTGATGTGAA
Source organism: Colocasia esculenta (assembly GCA_014218235.1). Lineage (NCBI taxonomy): Eukaryota > Viridiplantae > Streptophyta > Magnoliopsida > Alismatales > Araceae > Colocasia > Colocasia esculenta. Next base: position 18,959 of record JACBKR010000821.1, read on the forward strand.
GAACGCGACGGGGCGGTCAGATCAGGCAGCAAGGTCGCGACGGAGCGCTTCGTCGCTTTCAGAACGCGACGGTGGGTGCTGTCGCGACAAGACCTCAGAACGCGGCCTATCGGGCCGTCGCCTTCATAGGGTCTATGCCTGGCGTCTATAGAGAAAGGACATGTTCTTGGATTGCGGTCTAGAACTGCCTTATATTGACACAAGGTGCTTCTAAAATAGAGAACAATTTGTACAAGGTATGAAAAATAATGAAACCAGTTTTAAACTGTAGCAACCCTACAATTTTTGGGAAAATAAAAAATTTATTATTTAATTAGGAAATCAAATAAAAGGAATATGTAGGAAATCAAATAAGAGAGACTTAAATAAAACCCATTAAAAAGAAAAAGAGTAATAGGCTTTTGCTATATTGACCCATTAAAAATTAGTGGGCTAAAATAGAGATTTTAAAAAAGGGAATAATAAGAAAATACCCTAAATTCGGAGTTTAATTATCTCATAATTGGAAAGGGTTATTAAAGCATAAAAGTGGTAATTAGAGTTGAATTGGATTCCTAAACCTACCCCATATAGTCTAGCACGAATTTAGATACTATCCTAACCCAATTAGAGATTGGAAAGCAAGAGAGGAAAGGTGGAGTTAGGAATCTCAGAATTAAGAGGAATTTGAGTAGTAGTAGGAATATGAACTTGTGTTTATATAAATACACCTCTTAAATCCTCATGGCCGACCCTAGCTCGTGCAAAGGGGTTCTTGGACGTGGAGAAGAGGCCAAGGAGGAGGAGAAATCGAGGAGAGAAAGATCCATCAAGCTTCTTCTTCGTTCTTGGAGTTGTAAGCCCTAGAAGATAAATCGAGTCAAAGGTAGGCATTCTCACAAGCAAACCAAATCAAATCGTCTATAGGTAGTTCAATCACCAGGAACAAAAGCCCTCTTGTTTCATAATTTTCATCGAGCCAATCTTTTGTTCTTGATTTTTGAAGATCTATAAACATGATAACCCTGAGACATCATGTTTAATTCAAATCTCTATGCATACTTGATCCCATGCTACGAAATTTTTGCTATAAATACTTCATGTTGATAGGGATCTTTTACCCCTGAAAGCCCTAATTTTTGTTGAGCATGTTGCTCGAATTAAATCAATCTTGCTCTCTGTGTCATGTTCTATGTTACTCGTTATTGTTCATGCTCAAACCATGTTCAAACCCTGCTCTCTCTCCAATTCCTAATTTCTGGAAGTACTCTTGCTGTCTAGTTCCATTTGCCACTGATTTCATGATTTTTCATCATGTATATAATTAGTTATGATTTTCTAAACAACCCTGTATCAAAATTTGAATGTTTTGGTCCGCAATCCAATGTCTGGTCTGACTCCTGTCAGAGTCAGGCGCAGACCACCAGATCGCGACTGCCCGATATGTCACCTTCTGGGGTCCGATTGCGACAGCCTACCCGTCGCGACCAAGAAGGCGAGGTAAGCCGTCGCGTTTCCAATACCTGATTCGCAAGTCCTGTCGCGACCCTTTCCTGCCTCTGTCGCGTTCACAAGGCCGTCGCGACAGTACCCATGTCGCGATCTGCCTACCCCTGTCGCAATCCTCATTTGCCCAAGTCGCGTTCATGCCTTTTTACAGTTATACCCCCAGTAAAAACTTGTTTTTAAAAATGGAGCTATATTGAATGATTTAAAATACATATTCACGACTTATTTCTATCTATGATCTCTCTTACACATGCACACCCATGACCATCCTTATATGGCTGAAATCTGGCATAAAATATCTCTTAATGTATCTGTAATTTATTGCACTAAAGTATATTAATTGCCCTATTTTAAAGGACTTGTATTCGTTTCTTGCGTTGTTTATATACCGATATTGACGCTCCACTGTCTAGAATTCCTCTAAAACGTCGAGCACCTGTTTTATATACACTTTACTTGGCTTGTGGTGAACTCTCCATCGGATATTCCTTTCGCCGGACTAGTGAACCCTTGCACAAGGCCTCCGTAAGACTCCTCTGATCATAGATTCCCACATGGTCGACGAGCCAGTTGTACCCTAACACCCATCACCTTTAGGGATCGATATGATCCAAACGGCTATTAGAAGTTCGCTCTCATCTTGAATCACACTGGACCTCTGGACCTGTGCTAACATGGCCAGTGGTAGGGTCATGAGTTCCACCTGACTGCCAACCCATGTGCGCGTGTTGTGCAACAGTTACTATCGCCTGTGTACTCGTCGCTTTACGTGTAATGTCCACTAGCTCTCATATGTACTCTACTCTCTCGCCTATTCACATTCTCTCTACTATCTCTTCTATTCATCTAGTGCTCTTAACTATTCTTGGTACTCTATATTGGCCATTGACTGATTGTCTAAAGATAAACAATATAACCAATGCCTGGCAATATATAAAGGGCCCGATCTGGTCCTGTGATGTGCGCCCGAAAGTGCTAGTGCCCATGGGAGTTAAATGATCAGAGTGTTTGGCATTACACTCAAGTGCTATCTATCTCGACTATCTATATGACAATCAAAACACGAAACGTGCTATACTCTCTCGATGTCTAGAATGACAAACAAGTGCTATACTCGTCGTGCTATTATACTTGTGCTAGTTGTGCTATGGCCATCCTGCTATTCGTGATATACTCGATACTTGTGCTATTTCTGGAAATTATACTCGATCTCGTGCTATTGTGCTACCCTGTTACCTATTGTGCTATCTCTTACTATATTTTGACTCTCTCGTATCTTCTATCTTTAGATTCTCTGCCATTAAATGTGTTAATTACTTAAAGCCTGCTTGAGCCTGAGATTTAAGTCCTACTGGGCGTTATCGCTCACCCTACGTTATTTGATGTTGTGTTCTCAGGTGATACGGAGGATGACACATACACTCACGAGGAGGGGAATGACCAAGAGTGAAGCCAGGAGTACCCTCGAGTCATTATGTTATCTTAGAGTTGTAGTTAGTTATTTCCTTTTATTGAAATGTAATTGGGCCCTATAGAATGGCTCTGATATTAGTGGTTGTAACTAGACATTGAAAAGTATTAATGAGAAAGATTCGCTTTAGTATTATTCACTGTGCAATGGTTTGATGTCTAGTACTCGCTCTATACCCGTTCACTTGCAACTGCCTTCGCGCTCCGATATTCCGCATAGGGGCGTGACATAAACTGTCCTAGACATGCAAGGGTACTTCTAGTAAATCGGAATTAGAAAATAATGAGGGTTTTGACAGGCTTTAATCAAGTCAAACTCAACGTAGAAGACAAGTGTAACCTAAAGACATAGTTTCATGCAACAACCCTCTTACTATACTTATAACTCTCTAACTAATGAGATTTAGATAAATGTTCAACACAAAACCTGACGAGGACAACTTGTAGAATAACTTTCATGTTATGAGTTTACTCTAATTCGGTCTTGAATCACGTGCAACATATAAAGAACGGGAAAAGCCCTGACAGTGTGCGACTTTGGCAAAACGCTTATAGTTCGAATTATACTCATTGGAATTCGATGAAACTAGAGGGAAATGAAAGTTAACTTGATGCTCTATACATTGATATAGGATATGTTAAGTTTTGGCCCGAGAAAACCTACCTTCTGGGTTGAAGAAGTCTCATTTTTTCAGAAAACCCGAGTTCAGACTACTTGGAGGAGAACGCTTACTGCTCCATGTATACTACATGGAATTTGGGCATTCCACTTGGGTTAGAATGTAGACTTGACCCTCTTTCCAGGGGTATAAGCCTTGCAAGGTTTGGTTTAGGTTTGACCTACCTTTGGTCGACTTCAAGATGACTGTCTGTGCAGGTCACAGAAGACGCAACGGGGAAGAAGATGAGCTTCTTGTGGTCGTTCCACAGCTCCTCAGCCACCAAGAGCTCTTCCACACGACCCCAACAAGTTCTAAACTCGTCCCTAGGGTTTGGTGAAGAGTATTTAAGCATCTATGGGTTTTAGGAGTCCTAATGCAACAAGGAAAGAAGGTTGCGGGATTGGCTTGTGTCTTTCCATAATTTGAAAATCTTTCCCTCCATTAGAGAGTCTTGGCCATCAAGCAACCTCCATGGGTGGGTAGGCACGAATTTGGGTTGCCAAGAATGCAAGATCTCTTCCCAATTCAACTATAATTACTTCTTTCTAATTTCAGCCTATTTAGAGTTACGGATTTCCATGCATTTTCTAGCTTTATTTGATTTTTGGGCCAAATGTTGTCCATTGGCCCAATTATGATAATGGGTCATCAATATATAATGTTGGAAGTCTCCCCAACATTTTTATTTAATTTATGGTTGCATCGTATTTTCGTGTTAACGGTTTTCCGACTTATTTCCTAATTTGGATAATCGGTCACAATAACTCTTAAACCTAGTCCAAATATTTTTATTGACCCAATTTCTTAATGGGTTATTAGAGGATATTATTTGAAGTCCTATATGATTTTATTTAATTGTCGACTCATCCAGTACGTGTGATAATGATTTTTCGACTTATTCATGATTACATAATAAGTCGCGAAACACTTTAAACTTAGCTAATCCGATTTTCTTGGCATAATTTCTTTGTGGAACATTTAGAAATAATGTGTGGGGTTAATTATAATTTTTTGGAATTTTACGATGTGTTTTAGCACATACGATAATGGTACGTATGTTTTAAATAATCCAATATTATGAAATTATTTATTTCCATTTATTTAAATTTTTATGTAATTAAAATTTCCGGGGTGCTACGCGACGTATCGTAGGGGCGCGACAAGCTTTACACACGGCATCCAGGAAGGCCGCGACAATGAAGCCACGTGCATGAATATGCATCGGCTGTCGCGACGGCCAAGGAGGTCGCGACAAGATAACGCGGTGCTATGATACGACGCATTAAGGAAGTAGATTATCAGCCAATCACATAAGGAAATAATGATCTTTAAGCTCAAGGACTCTTTTAATTGATAATGGGCAGAATTTATGGAAATTGGGCTGTTAATGGGCTCAAAGCAAGGTTAATGGTGGGCTCAAGGTGAGTGTCCAACTTGGGGCTCACTTAAATAACAAGAAATGGGTTCAACTTGTAGGCCAGAATCGGTGTCTACAGCGAGATTTGGCCCATCTCTGCGTGGTTCATGGCCCATAAAGCCTGTTTGACTGCTTTTGACTTGCCTCAGATTCCATGTAGACGGCAACATCGACTGCCGCTGACCTCTGGTTGGCGGCACAGGCCCTTGATGTCATTCAGGTTGGCGTCCACCAGCAATGACGTCTGCATGTGTTTGATGGCAGCATCATTTGACGTCAACCTGGTTTACTTGGTCTGCGCAACTTCCCGAGCTTCCAGCCTACTAAACGCCCTCTCCTCGCCCATGCAGCGCATGGGGCCGTTCCCAACGGGCAAATGGGCCACCTTGGCACCCCCTTGACCCAGTAAAAGTCCTACATGGCCCCCTCTCATTGGTTCAAGCCTTAACACATGGATTGCCACATGTTTAAGTGTGTTTTCTCACACTTGAGCATCCAATGCTCACTAGCTCCACCCCCACTCTCTATATATGTCACTCCTTGGCCTTCTAAGTGAAGAGGGGAGATGTTGGACGCCCAAGCCATGTTGCTTTGAGAGAAGAGAGAGAAAGTGCCACTAAAGCTTCCACCTTTGCTTCCTCTCTTCCTCTCAACCTTTGGAGCATCCAGAAGGCTTCACCATGTGCTGGAGGAGTCCACAAAGCAGCCATCAACGACTACAAATGAGAATCATCTCCCTCCTCTCTTTCTCTTTCTTCCTCTTCCTCTTAGCTTTGCATGCAACTCACTACACACAAACACACCCTAGGCATGTAGTGCACACTCCCAACACACCTAAAAGGGGTTTTCCAACCAAAAAAATGGAGGGAAGAAGGGTGGTCATAGCACTTGGCCACCCCTCTTCTCAAGCCCGCAACCGGTACGGGGCTCTCCTTTTGGGCTTCTTCTTTCTGTTTAGGACATTTACTACACTGCATCCAAGTCTAATAAAGCTTTTTCTTGTGGTAGGAACACTTTGAAGGAGACCGTGGAGCTTCTTCTCTTTGGCCGGCCGAAGAGGAGAAAGTTGGAGTCCCGCCATCCACCACTACGCGAGGTAGCGTCACCGGCGCGATCTAAACACCTCCTTGGACACAGGTAAGGCCCTGGCGATCACATCCCGTTCATCTTCTTAGCTGGTTTCTTTCTTTTTCCCTTTGTTAACCCAATCAAACAGAGGTCAAAGAACAAAGAAGGTCAACCAACATCCATTCAATGCCAACGAGGGAGCTCGCCCAATGTTCGGGAACCTCCGGAGACTGCAAGTGCTTGCGGGGGCGCGGAACGGAGCATCCACAGCTCTTCTTTGGCGATCACGGTGGGACAACTATTGCTGCCACAGTTTCAACCTGCATCCAGGTAAACGGCAAATGATCTTGCTGCCTGTCCAGGAAAATGTCCACTCTTCCTGTCATCTAGTTACGCTTAACGTCCATATCCTCTGTCATTACTCTATGTTAGCGTCCATCGATGATGCCGTTTACTCTCTTCTGATGAACTGAACGGCCATGTCTTTGACGTTTATTTCCCAGAAGCCTATTTTCAGATAGTTTTGATTGATTTTCTTTTATTTTGCTTCCTGTTTGATTTCTAACGGTCCTCAGTCACAGGGGGGTTCCTTATTCCTCTTCTGTTCTAGCCTCCCCACACGTTCTAGGATAGCCCCTCCTTGATTCACAACCTTTTATTGGATATTACCTCTCGGGTAATCGGTTGGCTTCAAGAGAACTCCATAAGTTCCTAAATCTGTGGATTCCATCATGGTACGGGCAGGAGGACCTTTACCCTCCCAGCTAGTCTGCCTATCACCTGGTTTGAGTGAGGAGTGAGAGAATCGGCCTTTACAAGTCTAATTAACACACAACTTCAACCTTAAAAATTTTGGGGACGTTGTTTGATAACAATGTTTGTAGAAATTTACATTTCTCCTAATAATAGTGTAATTAATCAACTTAACCATATTAAATCAGTAGGTTGTTTGTTGATAATGGATTCTTGGTTGAACTCTATTCATATGACTAACAATCCGGCTTTTGAGTACGATGATAATATTCATGATGAATTTGTCGGAATGATTAATTCCAATGTTCAGCCCGAGGAGTCGGTTCAATCCTCCTCTCATGCTGACAATGAGAGTGTGAGTTTGAGGGTCAACCCCACATATGCTCAAGAAATCCAAGATGACCCCGAATTCTCCAAACTCATGTTCTGCAATTCGCCCGAGGACATCATTTCAATGCTTTCCAAGCATACCATCTGGGCAATGGCCTCTCCTTCTCTTTCCTTACCATCCCCTTTCAATGCCTCCTCATCTAGGCCCATTCCTAGGCCCGTCACTCCTTCCCGGGTTCCTATTTCCACTCCTATTCTTCCTCCCACGCCTTTACCTACTCCCATTCCAACTCCTCCCTCCGTCTATCCGCCTTGTCCAGCCTACACCCCCCAATCATTCGAATCCATCTCTCGGTCGGAGATGGAGGGTCTTGTTAGGAGACTCTTAGCTGAGTCCTTATCCCTCTCCAAGCCTCATTCCCTTCAAAACTACTGCAAGCTCCCAATGCCTACTTTCCCCCGGGTTTCAAGGCCCCGAAATACCGCAAGTATGATGGGACTTCCGACCCCCAATTCCATATGTCGGCTTCACCATGGACTCATGGACTCCCATCGGTGACTATACGATCGGGTCCTCTTAGTCCACCTCTTCCAACAATCGTTAGAATGGGAGGCTTTGAGGTGGTTTACCTCCTTACCCGCATCGGATCTTGTCAATTTTGACATAGTCTCTGAACGCTTCATCTCACACTTTTCTTACATGTCCACCTAAGTCCCTACACTTCCCGACTTGGTGGCGGAAAAGATGAGGCCGGATGAAGACTTTGTCACATTCGCCAACCGATGGAGATCTATGGCTTCAAGGGCCGGCTTTCCCATCTCGGAGTCCTAAGCCATAACAATGATAGTCACCAACACCACCCCTTTGCTCCGATCCATATTGATGCTTAGTGAGTTCCCCTCCTTTGCACATCTTTACAACCGAGCTAGGGTGGTCCAAAATCAAATTAAGGACTCCTCCCTCCCGCCATTCTTTGAAGGGAAGCCCAAGGGGCGCAAGGCTCCCGCGGCACCCACCACCGAGGGAGTGATCGTCGATGAGTCCATTAGTGCTTGCTGTCAGCCACTGAGGCCTCCTAACAAGCCTTCCAATCCTCCTTCCGATCTTCATCAATTTCCGTTACATCCCTCTATGCCCTATTCAACTGTTCCTCCATCTTTTGGCTATACTCGCCCCAGTCCCAAGAGATCTTACTATCCTGCTCTCCCAGAATCCCTTGGGGACATTTTCTTCGCCCTTATATCTTGCGATGTTATCCAACTCCCACCACAAAAGGAAGGTGTGCATCCGAGGGTCGATACCTCAAAGTACTGTCCCTATCATAGGGCCCTCGGTCACAAAATCCACAATTGCTTCACTTTTCGTGACTGGGTGTATGACATGAATGATCAAGGTAGGATCAATTAGGATGATTAAGGTCGCTATTTCTGAGTCCAGGTACACGAGAAGGGACCTGGGTATTGTGCAGAACCCCTCCCCAACCACTACAACAACAACTCATCCTCCTCTAAGTCCCAAGAAAAATTCATATCATGACACATTCAGAACCTCGGTTGTGAGGAGAGAACAACAATGGGGGTAGAAGGTTTTGAAGAATGGTACCCGTGTCTTCCATAGAGTCCCAAGAACCTCCCCCGTTATAGAGCCACCTGTTAAGGAGAGGGGCATGAAGCCAGAAAACCAGCCAAGCTAGGGTCATCCATTCATTTCCCAATTCAAACCATCTCCAAATTTCCAAGCCATCCAATCAAGTTGCCAAGTCCCGGAAAGTCCAAATCATTCTATCACCTATCTGAAGAGCAGCTTTACAGATCCCCAATCCTATCCTTCTAGAACTTGAATATCCGAAACCTATGGGATATGGGGCCATTATTCTTTGGCAATCTGCTAAAGCTTTCTTAAAAATGGTTCTTCCTACTCCACAAGAGACCAAGCCAAATTTTCTCAGGCTAAGGTGTCATGCTAGCTTACTTGCAAAGTTGGTACCCAGCTCATTCCCTACATTGCTTGGTGTCCTTCCTCTCATCAAGCCAACTCCCTTAACTGTTCTTCAAGTCCCTCAATCTCATTCATGTTCAACCCTTTCAACAAGGACTCAAAGTGATTTGTTCTCCACTGAGTCCCTTGCAATGTGCCTGTTATCCATGATCAGGGCAACCTTTTCTTTCCAACCAGATCCATCTATCTCCTTTTTAATAAGGCACTTTCAGGGGGCACTTTGGTTACTTCATTATATGCTTTGGCTTTGGCTTCAAGGGGCATACCATCATTTATATGGTTCATTATCGATTCTTATACCATTTATAACGGACCATCTTCGGATGCTGGGATTTCTGTGATTGGCAATCCAGCTCGGGTTTGGACCCCATTTCAGCTCCTCACACTCCTGTCTCAAGGCAATTCACACTGGTTAGGAGAACTTCTTCCTAGTCTCTGTCAAGTTCAACCCCTTTCTTTATGCTTGAGGGGGACCCCACTTCACTTAATCAGCCTTCTGCTAAGCCTCCCGACTTGTTCACTTCTTCCCAACGCTCACCCTGTCACAAGGGGCATGCTTTCCTCCCATGGACCATGTTGTTCATTGTATGCTCCCTCATCCTTCCATTATTATACATTCCCTTACTTAACCTTACCCAATTCACATCTATCGCCATCAAATTCTTTCTTCTCGTCTTTCATCTCACCCCTCACTATTATCATTCAAGGTGGACATGTGAGAAAGGTAAGTACTGGTTTGCAGGTACCTCCTTAAGAGCATATCGTTTGAGGCCATCCTACTTCATAAGGCTCATCTTCGACAATAGCTAGAAGGCCCAGGTGAGATCTCTGCCTAGGGGCATTCCGCTCGGGATGTTCCCACTCATTGTATATACCATTTTGAAATTGTTCGATTTACTTTACTTTTCTCAAAATGTTCAAAAATAAAATAAAAAATAAAATCCAAAAAATGTGTATATATTTTATCCAAAAAAAATGAATGAAAAAATGAGGAGTCAATAGATTGGCAATTGTCATACGTCTCAAGTCATATGTTTAAGAGTAAGATGCACTTGAATGAACCAAGGACCTTGGTCTAGCAAAGTCATGGAGATTTGTGTCAAGCGTCACAACCAAGCTTTTGGAAAACAAATCAACATCCACACACTACACATCTCAAAATTCAAGTTGTCACCGCAAGACAGTTATTTGTCTCAGGACACAACAAAGGCTACAATCATCCTCCTTCTTCCACTCAACTGATCAAGACACTCAGCACCCTTAAACTGTTGAGCTTAGCAGTCAAGACAACTCCCTCTAAGGTGAGACTAAGACACCAGAGCATGTGAAGAGGGTAGTGTCCCTGCAGGCAAACAAAAGAAAAAATAAGAAGATCAATCAATCAAAAGAAAAAGAAAAGAGCCTGGTCGTGACCGTGCGTGGAGATAAAATCCCCCCATTCAATACAAAGTCAAATGCTACATTGCTTGAGTTTTTCCCTAGCTGATTGCGGTAGGGCAATTCGGGTGCTCGGCAAAGTAGGGGTTGCCAGGTCCTGACCCTAGGGTCCATGAAACATCTCACCTTGAGCCCCCTAAGCCACACATGGCCAGGTTCTCTCATCCAATCGGCACCTTGCAAAAGTCTAGGGGCAAACAAGTCTAAAATCACCTGAAGGGGCATGCTGTTAAGACTGTCTCAGCTCATCAACTTAACGGTTTTTGCTGATCCTCTCGTGAAGTTTATCACCTTATTTCTTCCTTTCTCCCTTGAGGATTTCAAACCTTTGAGGTGTCTGAAGGACAAATTTTTTTGTTGAGGACGACAACTCCCTTTTTTAAATCACACTCCGTGTTAATTTGTTCACAAAGGGGCAAGGTTATTGCCATGAAGAATCTCCATGTTTCTGCTGGGCCAATTTCCCGTTACTTCATCAGCCTCGCACTCTTTCATTGCCTAAAGATAGTTGCCAGGTGTTGACAGACATCCAAAAAAAAGGGGCAAATCAATCAAGCACACATTGCACAAATGCTCCTAAATGGCCTTCCAATAGCTGGTTTTTTTTTGTTTAATCCACTGGCATATTAACGTCCATGCCGTCTTTTGACGTCTGTGTACGATTGATGGCAGTCTTTGTTGACGTCAACTGTAAGTTGGAGGCAAGCGATATGGACGTTAACCGGCCCAAATTTTCAAAGCTTTATTGTTCAACATGGCCATTATCTCTCATCTTGTGCTTCAAGTTGTCTTGCAGATGTTTAAGCACAAGTTGCGCTCCAAATTCTGGAACACTCATGCGGCCGTGAGTGTTACACAAGTATGTCTAACATAAGATTAGTCACTAGAGGTGAATAACTTGGCGACAGTGAACCCAGAGTTCCCCTTTACCAAAAACTATGACGGGTTTGTGATCTCTCAATTATTCGTATGGCCTTAAAATTTCCTCTGGTTCTAACTTGCATTTTAGATAGGGAACCCACACCAACATGCATTTAGGATTTCACTGCTAACATTCTCTTATTAACTCAAAAAAAAAATGGAGATTTTCCTCAATTGCTTTGTGGTTCATCCAGCTCAAGTGGCCTACCGGGTCAGCACCACTTTCTTGAATATCTGAGCCGATTTCGGGTCTTTGTTGCCCTCCCCTTCTCCACTTGTCCCACCGTGCATATCACAAACAGTCATGCCAGTCTTATTGAGTTCATGTGAACCTTTCGCCAGTCATGAGCTTAATTCTGGACGTTCGGCTTTCGAAACATTGATTCTAGTTAGAATCTTTTGATAATCCTTTGAGAGTGCAATCAATCCCTTTATCTCCATGACCCCCTAACCGGACAAAGTCCTAATAGGTCAGCGGGACCAAAACGGACTCCGTTGTGAGATTCCCTTGATTCAACCGTCATATTACAACTTCTTTGACTCAGACAACACCAGAAACTAGTCAAAGTCCTACACGGCAATGCCAGGGACCCTACCGTTGGGTTGCAGTTGTAGTTACATTGGTAGATCACCCTCCTTCTTTCCCACATTTGTCTCTCAGACGATTCGTCACTTGCTTCTAGCCTAACTCATTCGTGTGGCTTGCTAGATTTCCTATCCTCGGAGATGGCCCTTCCATCAAATCTGCGCGTCCTTTGTTCACCGAGACACCATCCTTTCAGTCCACTCTGCTCCCTTGCAAGATCGGATGTCTCGGAGGGGCATTTGTAGACGCGAGATTTGGCCCATCTCCACGTGGTTCATGGCTCAATAAGGCCTAGTTTGACCACTTATTGACTTGCCTCGGATTCCATGTAGATGGCAACATCGACTTTCGCTGACCTCTGGTTGGCGGCACAGGCCCTTGACGTCAATTCAGGTTGGCATCCACCGGGGTTGACGTCTGCATGGGTTTGACGGCAGCATCGTTTGACGTCAACCTGGTTTACTTGGTCTGCGCAATTGCCCGAGATTCCAGCCCACTAAACACCCTCTCCTTGCCCATGCAGTGCATGGGGCCGTTCCCAATGGGAAAATGGGCCATCTTGGCATCCCCTTGACCCAGTAAAAGTCCTACATGGCCCCCTCTCAGCGGTTCAAGCCTTAACACATGGATTGCCACATGTTTAAGTGTGTTTTCTCACACTTGAGCATCCAATGCTCACTAGCTCCGCCCCCACTCTCTATATATGTCACTCCTTTGCCTTTTAAGTGAAGAGGGGAGATGTTGGACGCCCAAGCCATGTTGCTTTGAGAGAAGAGAGAGAAAGTGCCACTAAAGTTTCCACCATTGCTTCCTCTCTTCCTCTCAACCTTTGGAGCATCCAGGAGGCTTCACCATGTGCTGGAGGAGTCCACAAAGCAGCCATCAACGACTACAAATGAGGATCATCTCCCTCCCCTCTCTTTCCTTTCTTCCTCTTCCTCTTAGCTTTGCATGCAACTCACTACACACAAACACACCCTAGGCACGTAGTGCACACTCCCAACACACCTAAAAGGGGTTTTCAACAAAAAAAACAGAGGGAACAAGGGTGGTCACAGCAACTGGCCACCCCTCTTCTCAAGCCCGCAACCGATACGGGGCTCTCCTTTTTAGCTTCTTCTTTCTGTTTAGACATTTACTACACTGCATCCAAGTCTAATAAAGCTTTTCTTTTGGCAGAACACTTTGAAGGAGACCGTGGAGCTTCTTCTCTTTGGTTGGCCGAAGAGGAGAAAGTTGGAGTCCCGCCATCCACCGCTACGTGAGGCAGCGTCATCGGCGCGATCTAAACACCTCCTTGGGCACAGGTAAGGCCCTGGCGATCACATCCCGTTCATCTTCTTTGATGGTTTCTTTCTTTTTCCCTTGGTCAACCTGGTCAAATGGAGGTCAAAGAAGCAAATGAAGGTCAACCAGCATCCATTCAACGCCAACGAGGGAGCTTGCCCAATGTTCGGGAACCTTCAGAGACTGCAAGTGCTTGCGGGGGCGCGGAATGGAGCATCCACACTGTGTTGGTTGTGTGTGTGTGGTCTCTTGTCTGTGCGCTATGCTCTGCTCGATCGGCATTGTTGCTTGGGCTAAGCAGATGTTCTGTGTGCCATGTTGCATCGCAGGTTGAGCGCTGTGACACTTGTTTGTGGTTGTTTGTCAGCCTTGTGCTAACTAGTTGTGAGCTCTGGTGAGGTGCTCCTGAAGTCTTTCTCTATTGGTTCTGGCGGAAGTGAGGTTTCCTCAGAACTGTGTTGTGATCGTTTCTTGTTGCTATTGTATTGCCCTCTGGGTTGAGGTGCATCGCTTGGTTGCCCTGTGTTCTGGTGAGGTTTCCCAAAACCGTTTGTTGTTGTCTTGGTGAGGGTTTCTCCCAAGACTATTCCGTTATCATTTCTGTTGTTACTGTGCTGCCTTAGGGTCTAAGGTATGTTGTTGTTTTGGCTAGTGTGTTCTGGTGGGTTTTTTCGGAACTGTTCCTTGGTGGTTCTGGTGGAGGTTCTCCCAGGACCTGCTTGCGTTGCTTCTGCAGTTCTACTTGCTGCGGTGTTCTCTCTGAGGTTTTGTGTCGTTTGGTCGTTGGGTTGCACGTTCTGGTGAAGGTCCTTCCCAGGATCGCCCTTTGTCGTTTCTGGCAAAGATTCTTCCCAGGAGTGTTTCGTGTTTGTTTCGGGCCATCGTTTGTTGCCCCTGTGGTATGAAGTGTCTTTTGGTTGGTTGTTAGTTCTGGTGAAGTTCTCCTAGAACGACTTTCTATCGTTCCTAGTGGAGGTCCTTCCCAGGGCGCTTCGTGTTGTTCTGGTTGTCGCTCCTCTCTCTCTCTGTAGAGATGAGCTATCGTTGTTGCCAGTTGGACTATCCATGTTACAGTCTGCTTGGGCGTTGTCGGTCAAGGTGTGATGCCTTTGACCGTGTGTCTGGCCGTTGTGCTGGCTAGGTTGTCTTGTTGTTCGTTTCCAAGTTCTCGACTGTGCTGGTGGGACTTTGTGTGTCCCCGTGGTGCAGGTGGTTTGCGTCGTTTCTCGCTCCCGGTGTGCTCTTGCAGATGGTGATCTGGTGAGTGCAGTCGGTGTCTGGCTGGTTGTGCTTCTTATCGAAGTGCCAGTCTTGCGTTGTGGTTTTATCTCTCTCGTGTGTGGAAGAGACTCGTTGTGTGTCTCCTTCCTCTGCTTTTCGTGGGTTGCTCGGGGTAATGATGCTCCATTGTGGTGTTGTGTTGCCAGGGTGTGCATCGTTGCGACCTTCTGGTGGAGTTATCTTCCCTTGAGTTGTTTTTGGGTTGAGTTGGTTGCTCCCCTCATGATGTCATTTTCTTGTGGCACCGTGGGTCGGTGGACTTGTTTGTGCCGTTTTTCGTCGTCATGGTTTCTTGCTACCTGCCTGGACAATTTAGGGCATTGGGTCCCTATTAGTTTAGTGCGAGGTAGTATTATTTTCTTGTTGGGTTGCTTTGCGTGAGCATTGTTCCTCTATGCATTGGTTTTTCTTGGTTGGCTTGCTCGTGTGAGTGTTATTTCGGCGTGTGCTCCATCGTGCCTCGACTTGTGCGTTGGAGGCTTTTCGTCTCATCCTTTTTGGTGTTTGGTCTCTCTATTGGTCGTGATGGAGGTGGTGCTTCTTGCTCTTGCGCGCAGCTGCGGTCTTCACTCCCTACGCAACAGAGTCGGTGCTCCATGTTTTTATGTGCTTTTTGGAGCCGACGTGGTTGTTGTGCTCTTGATGTTGTCGGGTTTCCATACGCTTCTCTTGTGGGTCTCTGATGGAGAGTCCCCTTCAGTGGGCCATGTGTCATCTCGGGCTGTTGGTGCGGTTGTGTGTGCTGCACCTTGAGCATTTTCTTCGATGCTTCGTGTTTTTGTGCCTCAAAGGCTGGGGCCGGCGTGGCCTATTGTGCCCTTTTCAGGCTTGCAATTCTTTGCGTGTGGCTTTTTGGCGGGTCTCTGATGAAGAGTCCTTCCGATTAGCCCGTGTTGTTTCGGCTACTGGTGCACTTGTGTTGCACTTTGCATAGTTTTGGTTGCTTGTGGTAGTACCATGTGCTCGTGCTCGAGTGTTTCGGTTTTGTGCCGTTTGGAGCCATGGTGCATTGTGTTGTACCTTGGGTGGCTCCTGTGCTTGTGATAGCACCATGTGTTGTGCCGTGTGCCTTGATCGTGAGCTTCGTGCATCGTTTCACGAGTTTGCTTGGTGTCAGAGGCGTTGAGCTTTCCGCCTCTGGGACACTTGGTGCTGGCCTATGCCTCGTGGTTGTACCGTTACCGCTGTGGGGTGGGCGCTTTGCTTTGCCTAGGTAGCCCTATCGGTGGTACACCAGGCTTTGGTTGTGGCCTGTGTCTAGGTTTTCCCTCTCACTTTGTGAGCGAGTGTGTTTGGTTGTGGTACCCTACTTCGGTTTGGGTCCCTCTGAGGTCGAAGTGTTATCCTCAACCTCTACAGTTGTTTTGGTTCCCATGTTGTTGTGCTCCTTTTGGTGGTTGGCATGTTTGTACCCGCGCTGAGCTTTGTGTGCGCATGGCGGGTATGCTGCCAACTCTCGTTGGTTCTCAAATTGTGCATGGTGTTGGTGAGTCTGGAAGCCGATGGCGGAGTTTCTTGCCGGTTTGTCTGGTGACAGTGAGGCCTATTGGCTTGCTAGTACTCGACCACGTGGTTTTTCGACGTTGTGAGGTGCCAAGTTTTGGCTTTACTTCAAACGTCTTACATGCCTCTGTTGCGATGTGTTGCGTTGTGGAGCATGTGGTTTCCCAGTCTTGTGGCTCCGCGTGCATTTGGTGTCCTTGTCGGACCACGAGCAAGGTCTGGGTGAGACCTAGTGGTGACAGTGGATGTCGTTTTCACGTGTTGAGGTTTCTCCGCATGCGTTTGGTGTCCTTGTCGAACCACGAGGAAGGTCTGGGTGAGACCTAGTGGTGACAGTGGATGCCATTTTCATGTGTTGAGGTTTCTTTGCGTGCATTTGGTGTCCTTGTCGGACCGCGAGGAAGGTCTGGGTGAGACCTAGCGGTGGCGGTGGACGTGTTTTCTGCATTGAGGATTCTCCGCCAGTGTGTTCTCGCTCTGGTTCTTGTTTCTCGCGTGGCTTCTCGGTTGTTGAGCTGGTGACCGATGGTAGCTGCTGCTAGTATGTGAGGTGTTTCCCCTGAGTGTTGTGCTTGACTCTCAGACATTTTTCTCGATTGTTGTCACAACTATGTACTCTATCAGGTTTTGCTGAATATAGAGTGAGTTTATGACCGGCGATTCTCATGTTGTTGTCGGTGACTTCGTCCTCTGTCGAGTTTTGCTGGTGACAAAGTGGGTTGCTAGTCGGTCGGCGATCCCAACAGCGGGGTCTGTTGGTGGCTGCAGCTATGCGGTTCTCAGGTAGCATTTTATGTTGTTCAGGTCGGATTTGGCGTTGCTCGGCACCTGTGGGTTTGTCGTTCCATTTGGATGCCCCAAGTATGGCTGGAGTGAGCCATTGGTTTTCGGTTTTGTGCTCTAGTGCATTTGGAGCGTATTGCAAGCCGTTGAGTTTTCGGTTGTGTGCTCCCTATGTGTTTGGAGCCCGTTGTGTGAGCCGTTGGTTTTCCTTCTTTGTGTGCTTTGTGCATGTTTTGGTGGTGGGTTTGTTGCCATGAGAAAGTCGTGGTGAGACTTAGTGGCTTTTCGCACCCACGTTTCGTGTGCTCCATGCATGTTTGGCTGTGAGATTGTTGCGATGAGGAGGTCGTGTTTGACTTAGTGGCTTATTCGCACTGGTTCTACATTTGCTCCATGTGCTTCATTTCGTGCCTCGGAATTTTTTGGACGTGCCCTAAATTTTGAGGACGAAATTGTTTTAAGGGGGGTAGAATGTAGGACACACTTCCCAGATTTCCGTTCGGTGTCTTGGATGACTGGCCACTAACGCGTTCGGACTGGGCGATGCATTAGTGTCGCGTCATGGGTGTTCGATGCGACAGTCATTCTTGTCGTGACTAGCTTGTGCGTCGCGTCGCGTTCTTGTCGAGCCCTACTTTCCCATCGCATCTTTGTGTCACGCCCAGTCAACAGGTCGTGACAGTGTTCCGTCGCTTCGGTCATCTGACGCCTGTCAAGGTGGCAGGTGTGTCAATACGACCTGTCGAGTTGCCGTGGCATCCCTGGGGGCGCGTTCTTGTCGTGGTGCATTGACCCGTTGCGTTAAAGTCCTTAACGCGATGCGTCGCCCCGTCACGTCTTGGGTGCCAAAGGCTTAAGGCCTTGGCCGGTGACCCCTTCTTCTCTTCTTCTTCATCCTCTTCCCTTTCCTCTCCTCCAGCGGTGCTCTGCCTTCCTCTCTCCCCTTTGTGCATTTCAGGCGAGGAGGAAGTCGTGCTCGTGTTCCCGGCGCCGTAGAGCTTGCGTGGAGCGAGGAGGAGGTGGCCAATCTGACGTGAAGGGCCCCCAATGGGTTCGTTTCTTCTTAGAAGGTAGGGATTGCTTGTACCCTTCTCGATTCGGGTGGATTGAAAGCCCCTCGTGCTTTCTAGATAGTTTAGATAGCTTCTACATGCTCCCCTCCCCCGTGTGGTGTGTTTGTGTGAGTGGGTGGCCCCGGGATGGAGAATCCCGTGGGTCTGCCTCTCTGCTGGTGTCACGACCGTGGTGCATGTCGCAACACCAAAAGAGGCGTCTGCCCGGTCAGTCGCGACCTTGTCGCGACGCCCTGTCCCATCGCGACGTGGTTTGCTGTCGCGATAGGGTTGCTATCACGGTGCCCTTCCCCATCGCGATGGTATCACGACGGCCTAGGGAGACGTGACAGTACCTGTGTTGCCTTAGGAGTTTCTATAGTTTCGATTGGCGTGTCGGCATATGCCCCAGGGAAGACTTGCCCTTAGGACCTTCAGGTGGGAACGCAGCATTTGCCTCACTTCGTTCAGTTACTGAAGGTGACACCTTTGTGGTTGTGTCCTGGCAGTGGTGCCAGAAGGGTCGCATCTGTCTAATAATCGATTGACCGACGGTCTATCGATTATTAGTAGAGCGATGCTTTCCCTACCGACTGGTGGTGTTCCAAGGTTCTGGCTTGTTCGTGTGTGCCTTGGTTGGCCGACGGCCCTCTTGAGGGTTCGTGCGTGCCTTCTGCTTGCTGGGCTTGTCGTGGGTTACAAGCCAGCAGTTCGGTGTGGTTCTTGTTGTGCTTGCCCTGCTTGTTCACCCGGTGCTTGGCAAATGAAGGCTTGTTCCGTTCAGAGGTTGTCTCCATTTTCTGGGCCCCCATCCTAAGGAGCCTTTGAGGGAGCGTTCGGGGCTACGAGCGTCCTCGAGTTGGCAGTCGAGTTGGCGGACTCTGGAGCTGAGGGAAAATGAGGTTTGGATAGTACGCTGAGTCATTTTTAGAGCTCTCTTGGTTGGTCTGGGATGCTGAGGCCGGCTGGAGTTCTTCTCGGCATAGACCAGTCAGTCCTTTTTCTCACTGCCGCTCGCTCCGTTGGTTCTGGAGCCGCGTAGGGAGGTCAGGTGTGGCCGTAGCTTGGCCAGGATGCAGTGATGCATGCGTTCTTGTGGTGTTCTGTGGTGGCTCTGTCTCGCTCTAGAGGCAGGAGCTAGGCTAGAGAGCAGAGGGAGTGGCTGGCGTGCACTCCTCTTGGCTGCCAGCGGCGGTGGCTTGTTGTTTGTTGTTGTGATGACGTTTCCTCACGACGTTTCCAATGTTATCCTTGCCCTAGTTGGCACAGCGGTTATAGCCTGGTCGTGCCTAGTTTCTATAGGCATCGTTGGATTGGCCTTGTTGGCCCGTGCATCTGGTGGTTTCCACTTCAGTGTCCTTTTGGTTCCATAGTCCTCGTTCTTGGGTGCCAGTCCGTGGTGGCACCGGTGTGTGTGGCTTCTCGACCTCGCGGTGTGTCTGGTTCAGGGTGGTTATGCTTGTGGGCCCTCAACCTTGTGGAGGTCTGAGGTGGTCGTGCTTGTGGTGAGACATCATTCTCACCTAGTTGTTGCGTGGTCTCGACGGGTGTGCCGAGGGTTGCTTTCACTTTGTGCTCGACTCCGTTGGTTGCTGCGGGAGTCGTGTGTGTGTCACGACCTTGGTTGTTGGTCGTGGTGTTGCATTGTTCTATTCCGCTACTTTGTAGTACCCTGCTATAGGTGTTCCTAGCTTTATAGCTTTCTAGTGTAGTTTCCTGTTTTCGGAGTTCCTACTGCTCTGGCTGGTGAGGGACTGGTAATCCCTACTGGGCCTTGTTTGCGAGGCTCACTCCCCCTACTTCCTTCATCTAGGGACTCGTCGTCACTAGAGCTCAGTGTCGGATGGGTTGTGGAGGCAGCTGTGGCGCCGTGTGCTGTCAGCAGCAGTGAGAGCAAGTTGTGTGAGCTCTTGTACCTGAGTGAGTTGAGAGTTGTGCTTTGCAAGTTCTCGGGGTATGCCCTTAAGGACTGCACCTTTCTTCTTGTACCTGTGCTTTTACTTGGGACACGTTGTACAGTGTTATATTGTTATAGTTATTTAATTCAGTACATATCTCACTAGACTATTCTTCTAACCCTTCTGAGTCTTCGAACCCCTAGGTGGCGGCGCAAACTTCGGGGTCCCTGGCGGGGGTCTTGGAGGTCGGGTCGTTACAGCTTATAATACCCATTGGAAGTCGACTTGTTACTGATGGGAAGTCAGAGCCAACTTATGTGATGGTGGATCTCGACTTGTGTACTGATGGGAGTCAGAAGTCGACTTTTGTGATAATGGAAGTAGACTTGTGTACTGATGGGAAGTCAAAAGTCGACTTATGTGATGGTGGAAGTGGACTTATGTACTGGTTGTTTAGTAATCAGTGCGATTACAAACACCAATCAAAGGCAACTTTGGGTATAGATGAAAGTCGATTTTATGCACTAGTGGAAGTTGACTTTTGGGCACCTAGGTATGGCCCAAGTACAGTGGGTCTATCTTTCCTAAACACAGTCAAGTTTAGGCATGGGGGAAGTATGGGTGCAGGGGTATGGTCAAGTACAATGGATGTAGCAACCTGGATTTTTGGAAAATAAAATTTAATAATTTATAAAATAAAAGCAATTAGAAAAATCAATAAAAGGGGATTACATAAAAACCCATTAAAAGAAAAGAATTAATGGGCTTTGTTAAATGGACCAATTAGAAATTAGTGGGATAAAATAGAGATTTTAAAAAGGGAAATAATAGAAAAATATCCAAAATTCGTAACTAAAATATACTTAAATAAAAAGAGGGTATTTAATACATTAAAAAAAGTAAATAGAGTTAGATTTGGAATCCTAGACCTACCCTAATTGATTGGCCACAAATTTGGCTCTCTTCCCACCCAAACAGGAAGTGCAATGCTTAGAAGGAGGTAGGAAATAGAAAACTCAGAATTAATAGGAATTAGACTTAAACTAGGAAAGGGAAAGAGAAGCTTAAATACTTCTCTTAAACTCACATGGTCGGCCCTAGCTCGTGCCAAGAGGTTGCTGGATCAGGAGGGGAGGCCAAGAGGAGGAGATCTCGTGGGAGAAAGGAGTTCTCAAGCCCCCAACTCGAGTTCTTCAAGTCTTAACCCTAGAAGAGGAAAACAATTAAAGGTAGGCATTCTCACGAGCATAAACTATGATAATTTTTCTGTAGGATGTCTCGTCTATCAGGAACAAAAGCCCTTTGGTTTCATATTTTTCCATCAAGAAAATCTTTAGTTCTCAATTTTCCAAGTTCTCTGCACTTGTCTTGACCCCGAACCCCCTTATTAAATCTTGTTCTCCTTCTACACGTAATCTCATGCCATGAAATTTTTATTGAAGATTTTGATGGATGTTAGGTTTCATTTGCCCCTGAAAGCCCTAATTTCCATCCACCCTATCATGTGAATTAATTCGTTGATCCCAACTGTATATAGTTCTATGTTCGTCCTGAATTCTCTTTATTAAACCATGATGAAACCTTCGTTGTTTTCCGATTCTGATTTATGGGAAGTTCCCATGCATGTCTAGATCTGCTTAAAACTAGTTTTACAGTTTTTCATGCACTATACAATTTGTTCTTAGTATTAGAACAACCCTGTGTCAAAAAAGGGAAAGTCTGGTCCGCAATCCAGACATGTCTGATCCCTGTCGTACTCAGGCACAAACCACCAGAACGCGACGGCCCGATAGGTCGCTTTCTGAGGTCTGATTGTGACAGTCTGCCGGTCGCATTCTGAATGCGACAGGCATCGCCGTCGCGATCGCTGTGCCTGGTCTGAACGGTCTGTCGCGTTCCTTACAGGTCTATGTCGCGTTCTCAGTGCTGGATCAGACAAGCCTGTCGTGATCCTTACAAGGTACTATCGCGTTCTGATCCGACCCCGTCGCGATCCTTACAAGTGTCCGTCACATTCACAGGATTTTTGTAGAAAAACCTTGATTTGCAATGCTCTAATTGCCTAGTGTGCTTATACCCTTTAATCTCAGCTATACCTGTAGTAAATGCACTTAATATAATTGAACTTTTATATGTGATTTAAAACACATACACACGACTAATTTCTATCTATGATTTTATGTCACATGCACACACTCGAACCATCCAAATGTGGCTAAATTGGCATGAACATGTGACAAAATCTATCTGGTAATTTATGCAATTAAATTGCCTTAATTATAAATGAACTTGTCCTCGATTTTTTTTCACGTTGTTTTGAAACACCGATCTCGACGCTCCACTGTTCTAGAACTCCTCTAGAACGTCGAGCACTTGTTTCCATAATTACCCTCTTTCTTAACTTTGACGAACTCCCCGACGGATACTCCTTCTGCCGACTAGTGAGTCTTTGATCAAGGCCTCCGTAAGTCTCCTCTGTTCATGGATTCCCACATGGTCGACGAGCCGGTTGTACCCTAACACCTATGATACCCCTTTAGGGATCAATACGATCCAAATGGCCATTAGAAGTTCACTCTCATCTTGAATCATGCCGGACCTCTGGACTTGTGCTAACATGGCCAGTGGTAGAGTCGTGAGTTCCACCTGACTGCCAACACCAAGTGCGCATGTTGTGCAACAGTTACTATCGTCTGTTTACTCGACGTGTTACATGCAATGTCCACTAGCTCTTATCTATACTCTACTCGCTCGTCTATTCTCGTTCACTCTACTATCTCATCTATTCATCTAGTGCTCTCATCTATTTCCTTGGTACTCTATATTGGCCATTGACTGATTGTATAAAGATAAACAATATACCAATGCCAGCGCAATGGGGCCCGATCTGGTCCTGGGGAGAGCGCTCGAAAGTGCCATTTGCCTAAGGAGTTAAATGATCAGGATGTCGACATTACATCCATATGCCATACTATCTAGATTAATCTAACGACAATCAAAAGTGCTATATTCTCTCATTGTCTGCTGACAACAAAGTGCTATGCTATACTCGTTGTGGTATTGCTATACTTTGTGCGATTGTGCTATGGCCATCCTGCTATTTTGTGCTATTCCCGACACTTGTGCTATTTTTAGAAAGTCTATATTTGGAAAGTCTTGCTAATTCATTCATGCACTGTCCTGCTATCTTTTGCCATACTTGACTCTCTCGCTTTATCATTAGATACTCTGCCTTTAATGCACTAATTATTTAAAGCCTACTTGAGCCTGAGATTTAAGTCCTACTGGGTGATGTTCGCTCACCCTGCGTTATTTGTCGTTGTGTTCTCAGGTGGGGCCAAGGATGAACCATACACTCAAGAGGATGGGAATGAACTAGAGTGATGTCATGAGTACCCTAGCGTCCTATTACTATGTTTAGCATTGTAGTAGTTAGGTTTGAGTTTAGTCTTTGCTTTATTTCAATGTAATTGGGCCCTATGGATTGGCTTTGATATTAGAGATTGTAACTAGACATTAGAAAGTTATTAATGAGAAGAACCTTCTTTAGTGTTATTCATTGTGCAATGATTTGATGTCTAGTACTCGCTCTGTACCCGTTTACTTGCAACTGCCTGGCGTTCCGATATTCCGCGTCGGGGTGTGACAATAGATCTTTGAATATATGTCCTCATGTACTAACTTTGGTTGAATAAAAGGAGTTCTGTTGAGACAAAAGCCTTCTAATACATTATATATGACCCTCCTTGGCACCCAAAACCTTTCTGAACATTTCTGGCCATAGAAGTAATGCTGGGAGCAGAGGGTGGGGAACCTCTTAAAGTAAGAGGAACCTCTTAAAACAAGAGGGACAACCCTAAAGCTTGGGATATTGGAACTCTTCTTCCTCTTGTCCCTGCTTTGATTTGTAAGAACCAAAACATTAAAATCTATCAAAGGTAGGTGATCTCGGGCACAAACATAGTGTAGCATAACTCATTTGAAAGGTTTTCAAGTCTACTTCGTTTGTCCCTGTTTTTCCCAACTTTCATCATGTAAGTATAAGTGATCGACCATTACATAGCATCAAAATTTTCTTTACCATCTCTTGATTTCTACACCCTCAGAATGTTTGATTCAAACTACAGTCTTAGAGTTCTGCTACTCTAGATCTCCACAACTTTCTTGTTAGGAATCTGGTATGTTTCCTTTCCAAAGACTAACCTCTTTATTGTTTAATCCTTGAAATAATAGTCACCTATCCTTGAGACTACTTTGAAGGTCCTCTAGAAACCATTTAGTTGATCTGCTCTATCTAGTTAATGCATTGTAGGGTTTGCCAGTACCTTAAAACCTTTAATACATGTTAAAAGCTTTAAATTCATGAAGAACTTATTCAAATTGATCTTCACTATCTGGATTGATTTTCTCATCATGTGATTCTGAAATTTTGATCTTAAAAATCCTACTTGCCATGAACAAAAAACTCATGTCTCATAGAACTGATCTGAAAACAAACCCTTGTACTGTCCATTGCATGCTTGAAATTGTACCTTGTTAGGCTTCAATTATCTTGAAAATCCAACTCAATATATATATACTTGTGTTTACCCTTGGAATCCGTTGGCCATAATATGTTTTATGTGATTGGCACTATGTGGGACTTCGGTCCATGATCAATGCTTGTGTAAATAAGAGCTATGTCTGGTTCTGGAGAGGAGCACCCCAATGTACTTATAACTGTGGGAGTATGGACTTGTGGTGTGTGGCATGACACCGATATGTGTGTAAGATTTTTGATAGTGCCTTCTTTGATATGATATGTTTGATTTGGTGATATGATACGATATAATCGTTATACTTGAAATATGGCCAGTTCTAATGTTGTTCATTTGATATGTATCTGTTCTAAAATCTTTGTTCACTACTTTCATTAGTCAGCAACATGAATCTTTAGGAACTCATTGATCTGCTACGCTTGTTCTGTCACATTACCGTGTTTACTGTTATACATGTTGTCCTTCTATCATATTTTGAAATTCTACTTATCAATATGATAATCACTTAATTTTTTTCCCGCAGATTGAAATATAAATCCTACTGGGTGCTGTAGATTATGCTTTTTTGTTCTTCGAACTACGAAAGCTTCCACAAGGAAAATAATGAGAAAAAAAAGAGATAAAGGGAAGATGGATGGATGGAGCACAACTCCTGAATGTATCATGATCGCTAGGTACTCGTGGGTACCGAAGGAGAAAAGTGCAGCTAGTGGAATGAAGAGTGATCACAGAATACCTTTAAAGCAGGGAGATGTGTGGGAGAGAGCGGGTTCACTTCTTCTTCTACGAGCACGGCCGACCATGGTAGAAGGCTTCTTCTTGTTGATTACCCTTGCAAAACACATAAAGAAAAGAAGAGGATTATTCAATGGACGTGTAGTATCCAACTCTTAAATAATGAAATAAGCATGAAGAATATGGAGAAGAACACACCTTGTTTGTGCCTTTTTAAACCCCTAGGAAAATAGGTATGTGTGTGTGCATGCATGCATAGTTGTGTGTGTGTGTGCTGATTAGATGGGAATAATAAAAGAAGGAGATGTCCTCTCGTGGGAGCTATGGAGGAGATTGATATAAATAAACAAATGAAGAATAAACAAGAGAAAGAAGGAGATGGATGGCGTAGGTAGCTGCTGATGGAGAGCTTGATGAAGCTTTAGGAGGAAGAGGAGACACTGAAGAGCTGCTCCTGTTGCTGGTTCAGATGTGGAATGGAGAGGGCAACCGTCGAGGCAGGAATCTAGCAGGGCTTTGCCTCGAATTGGCTCTCTCACAATTCACTAGACATGGTGGTTCTCTGGGGTCTCCAACCATGGGAACGACAAGACTTGGAGTGCATTACAGGAGTAGAGGCTCAAAGTCCAAGGTGGACAACAAGTGCAATACGCGACGGACACAGTGGTCACGTATAATGATGAAGTGCGACGACTGAAGTGGTCGCATATAATGAGGTTCAAATCCGATTTGAATTCTGACCTTGAATCGCGACGGGATGATCCGACACGTTTATCAATTGCCAAAATCGATGCTGAAAGTAGCCATATTCTGAAAAAGGAATTATTTGAATAGCATCCAAGTAAGCTATCGTGGATAATAATTTGGCAATCTGTGTTACCAAAAATAAATTTGGAAATTTCTAAAAGAAATAGAAAGTGAGATAGGGGACGACCTGACCGGACGCGTTTCAAACAAAGCCAATCAGAATAATGAAAGGAATCGGAACAAGAATCGCGACGGCTTTACCATTCACAGATCAAGTTCTTCATCAATCAGAATGAAAAGCATCAATCAGAACAGAGTATCAATCGGAATGTAAAAGCGCGACAGTTTAACCCGACGCGTTTAAGGCAATCGATGTTTGAAGAGCAATAGATGTTAAGGGCAATCAATGTTTGAATCACGATGGTTTGACCCGATGCATTTTGGTTGTTCTTCATCAGTCGATATGAAATGCGACCACTGTGTCCGTCGCGATTAAGCATTTATGCCCAAACCTCTAGCAGACCAGGAAAAATATGGGGGACGCACCAGGAAATGGGGGGAAGAATTTGGGGGAGACCCAATGGGGAAAATATTCTCACAAAGCAAAAAATAGTCATTTGTGGCATTATGGCATAATTTGAATTTTTTCCGCCGATGGTGTCATTTTTAGCATGTCTACAACTGCCACGCCTGGGCGTCTGCTTTGCAAGGGAGCGAAGCAGAGGGACACGAAATGGAGTGTAATGTAGTGAATGAAATGAAGAGAAATGAAGCATAGTGCAGTGAAGCGAAGCAGAGAGAACTGATAAGTAGATGCCAAGGTGAAAAATACACACGCGTAACATTGTGTGGTGACACCACCAGATGAGAGTTTTTCACCAACTTCCAAGGAAATCACCTCTGGAGGAAAAGACCAAGAAAACACAAAGTTTGGATGGAAGAAAAGAATGTGCACGAGGGCACGAAGGAGATGTGTACGCGGTACACGAAGGAGATGTGACGACCCTCATATACTGGTACGGTTATACCAACCCACGTCGGTATAGCAAGCGTCATCACAGTGGGACATTTACCCAACAATAACATTCAGCTGAGATACATGTGAATATAAGAACAGAGTAGCGGAAGTAAAAGAACCACTGTCTTAATTTCATTCATCATCCACATTTAACATACATGATTCGATAACATTTAAGAACTAAAAGTCCACATAATTTAATTAGCTGAAAATTAAATACGTAGATGTCCACACTTGTACATTTGTCCATGATAATGCTATTACAAGATTTCAATTACATACTATAAAAGCCACAAAATGTCACTAATACTCCAAGACTCTAGTCTCTGCGCTCGGAGTCGGTCTCCAACGTCTCCTCCACAAGTGCCTCGTCACCAACTGCACCTGTACGCTGAAGCAAGTAGTGAGTCTAAAAGACTCAGCAAGTAATTCTACACATACCGCACATGCACATATCATGGTAGGTTTTACACACACACATTCATAGGACACAACATATAGCATGCTTATCATTAAAATTTACAACCTATCATGTGAATCTACAATTTAACACATGGACTATGCTTTCAGATTTGCAGAAATAGAATCTCCTATCTCATGCTCTCTAATCATTCCTACACATGGAAGTTCTTCTTTCAATTAAACTAAAACATGGGAACAATTTAGCAAGACTAGTTACATGCATGGAAGAAAAACATTTCTAACATGGTTACTACTTACTCTTACACATGCACATGACCACTTCACATGGTTTAAGCTTGCTGTTTTGATGTGGTTTAACACTTTACGATCTAACACATGAAAGTTATGTTCTCATTCAAACCACAATGTGAGAGTAAACATACATGGAAAGATTTACACATAAGTAAGGATTGTCCCTAGCATGGATTCTACGCATTGAACGCATATAAGACATGACCGTAACCACATTATATTGCTGTTCTAAACGTGATTTCAGATCCTTATGTCATGGATTTCAATCTTACATCCTCACATTTCGTTTTCACATTTTACACAATTTCTTGTTCACATATTTCACACTTTACACATGCACTTTTACACATTGTCCACGTTCACATTTTACACATTCACATTTAGTGCCGTGACACATAGTCCAAACCACCAAAGAAGGACACAACACATCACATCACATAGAAGCTATCTAGGCAATACAATGGCAACTCTTAGACTGCGCAGACCGGAGAACAAGTCTCCACCCTAACCAGTGGTACTTGTCCACCTCCAGGATTTCCCCCTAATGCCCTTAGGGTCACTTACACATTGAACCTTCTCAGGGGGACTTTTCCCTGATACGGTTCCACTGCCCTCTGTGGAAACAATGTCACCTTGGCACAATTTACCCATTACACGTTTTCACCGATTTTAACACATAAGTTTATACATGTCACTCTCAATTCATTCACTTTCTCACTCACATGCCACTTCTCTGTTTTTCTTACATGGCACTACAATTACAGAAATGTAGCATTCAGGAATTTCACTAATCATGTTGCTATATACAAAATCAATCATTTTACAAAGGCATGCATTATTTTCACATTTTCACATGGAAAAATTCATATGTATCATCTACTGGTCCAAATGACCTGAAATGTTAACCACAGCTATTTTCGGTTTTAGGATCCCACATGCAAATTTCAGATTTTTATGAGCTAAAACGGAATTACAGAAATCTAACATTAATTTCACATGCTATCCGCAATTCGATTTAATATGGGAGTTAAACACAAGCATAGTTTTAACCACTCACTGTCTGAACTAACAGGCATGGAACTGCAGAATTTATTCCTGAATTTATTGGCCAACATACATTTACGGAAGATTTATTACGACTTCCGCATGATTTCTGTTTTCCCCAAAACGGGAAAATTCGATAGAACATATAAGCATGGAAAATTCCAGAACTCAGGGCATAGACAAGGTTACACACATGGTCTAATGAAATTAGGACAACATGATTTTACCACACGGATTATCAGAAAAGGTAAGAACATACACATGAATTACATTCTTCCACAAACTTTTAAATACATAAATAAGTTCTACCATCCACAAAATAATGTACAATCATATTCCCATCCATCACATTAGCTAGTACACATAGCATATAAGAGATTACATTATATCCTCATCATGAAACATATCGAAATTATCCATATAGGGCAGAACAGCTTGCTGTTCGCTCAATGAACTTGGCGTGGTCTCTTGCCATTCCAGAAGTGGACGGCCAGATCGCTGGACGCACACCTGGAGCTTGGCGTCAAGGCATTGACGCCTAGTTCCTGTCTGTGCAGAAACACAGACCGAACCTCAAATGAAAGGGTGAAAGAGGGGATCCAGGACCGAGGAAAATGTATAAAAATGATAAAACCATCCTAGACACATACATGAATACTATGGGTAGGGTACTTGCCTCTAGAAAATTCACCAGATGGATCTAGGGCTCGGTGAAGCTCTCCTTGGGCTGTCCCAAGAAGCTCTTAAAACGCTTTACTCTCGGGTTCCTGAGCAGTCTCCACAGCAAGTCGAGGTCGGGAAGCTTCCTCGATCCCCATAATCTCCTTGATGCAGCAGAACCCCGGAACAAGCTTCAAAAGTTCGGATTTTGGGCTGCAAAATGTGGTTTCTCACAGTCCGAAAATAGGGTTTTTCTCATCCTTTCTTTTGCAAAGGGGCAAAGAGAAGTGTTAGGGTTGTAGAAATGGGTCTGAATATAGAAGAGGGTTCTCTTGTCATGCAGGGTGACAAGATGGCCTTTCAGACCATTGGGGACAGCCCCCAATGGTTGGGGTCGCTTGTTTCCGGAATTTCTGGGCTTTGCAACACATGCAGGTCAGGGAATTTGGCATCCACATCGCTGTACGCTGGAATTAGTATTGGCATCCATGGGGATGATGCCTACTCAGCCCAAACGTCCATTGATATTGACGCCTATAAGCCTTCGGCCAAACTCTAAAACATGCAGAAACCTTGCATATCTTACACCTATATATATCATACATATGTATTATCATGTACACACTATCAACATGTCATTCATACACTATTTACTTTAGTCTATACACATGCATGCATGGTATACTACTAGTACTTACGTAAATATTTACATACGCACATACACACACGAATTATTTACATGCAATATACAATAATACATAAAATTCGAGGGCCTTACACCCTCTCCCCCTTAAAATAAACTTCGTCCTCGAAGTTAGAACGACACTACTCAACAAAAGGGATACTTCTTCTTCATCGCATCCTCAAGCTCCCAAGTAGCCTCCTCTCGTGAAAAGTTCCGCCATAGAACTTTCACCGACGCAATACTCTTGTTCTGGAGATGCTGAACCTTCCGGTCAAGAATAGCTACTGGTTGCTCGACATACGATAGATCTGGCTGAATCTCCACTGGCTCATGACTAATCACATGAGACGGATCTCGGACATACTTCCTGAGCATCGAAACGTGGAACACAGGATGAACACTAGCCAGAGCTGGGGGTAAGGCTAGCTTATATGCCACGCTGCCCAAACGTCTAAGAATCTCATATGGGCCAATGAACCTAGGGCTCAACTTACTATGCCTGCCAAATCTGACAACACCTCGAGTAGGCGATATCTTCAAGAAGACATGATCGCCAATTTCGAACTCAAGATCCTTCCTCCTGTTGTCGGCATAGCTCTTCTGCCTATCCTGTGCCGCAACAAGTCCTCTTCCTGATAAGCTGGACCTTATCGAAGTTTCCTGAACTAACTCCGGTCCGATCAACTGCCTATCACCAGTCTCTTCCCAACATAACGAGATCTGTAGGGCCTACCATACAACGCCTCGAATGGAGCCATACCAATACTGCATGAAAGCTGTTGTTGTATGCGAACTCCACTAGGTAGATGGCGCTCCCAATCATCCTTCCAATCCAGAACACACGCTCTCAACATATCCTCGAGCGTCTGGATAGTCCTCTCGGACTGTCCATCGGTCTGAGGATGAAACGCCGAACTGAGCTTCAGCTCCTAACCTAAAGCATCCTGAAGACCCTTCCACAACCTCGAAGTGAATCTCGGATCTCGATCCGAAATGATTGACTTTGGCACACCATGCAATCTAATGACGCTACTGATATACAATCTAGCTAAGCTCTCTACTGACTGCTTCTTCTTCATAGGCAAGAAATGAGCAGTCTTCGAGAATCTATCTACAACTACCCAAATCGAGTCATTGCCCTTCTAGATTGAGGCAAACCCGAAACAAAGTCCATAGTGACAGCTTCCCACTTCCACACTGGGATGTCCATCCTTTGCATAAGGCCGGATGGTCGCTGTCGCTCGGCTTTTACTTGCTGACACACCAAACACCTAGACACATAATCCGCTACATCCTTCTTCATGCCGGACCACCAAAATGATCCCTTCAAATCCTGATACATTTTAGTGTTACCCGGATGAATAGAAAATCGCGATTTATGAGCCTCCGCTAACACATGCACACGACATCTACCAAATCAGGGACACACACACGGTGCTGAAATCTAATCACACCGTCCTCATCACGAGCAATGTGCCTTGCCCACTAACTCTAAGAGTCTAGGGTCGGCTTCCTGTTGCTCGATCACCTCATCCAAAATCGAGGACCTAAGGGATAACTGAGCTACAAAAGCCTGGCATAGCGATGGCTCTAACTCAGTCACGCGCAAGCTGCATCTCCAACATCTTCCAATCCTGCTGGAGAGATGGCCTCTTTCTACTCAGAGCATCCCTACAACATTCGCCTTCCAGGGTGATACTGAAGTTAAAGTCATAGTCCTTCAAGAACTCAATCCATCTCCTCTGCCTCAGGTTTAATTCCTTTTGGGAGAAAAGATACTTCAAGCTCTTGTGGTCGGTAAACACCTCAAACCTGACACCATAAAGATAGTGCCTCCAGATCTTTAGTGCATGAACCACTGCTGCGAGCTCCAAGTCATGAGTCGGATAGTTCTTCTCATGCTCCTTCAACTGACGAGAAGCATAAGCCACTACCCTTTCTTGCTGCATGAGCACACAGCCTAAACCAATCCGAGACGCATCCGTGTAGATAGTAAAGCCCTCTACACCGCTCGGTAAAACTAACCCGGGGCTGATGTGAGCTTAGTCTTCAATAATTGAAAACTACTCTCACACTTCTTGGACCAAAAAACTTCACTCCTTCCTGGTAAGCTGAGTCAAAGGGGCGGCGATGGATGAAAATCCCTCAATGAATCGCCGATAGTAACAAGCTAAACCAAAAAACTACGATCTCCGAAGGGGTCTTGGGAATCTCCCAATCCATAATAGCCTGAACCTTTGCTGGATCAACTGCAACACCAGTACCGGAGATAACATGCCGAGGAAATGAACCTCGCGCAACCAAAAATGCACTTGCTGAATTTAGCATACAACTTGTGCTCACGAAGAACCTCTAATACTACCCCCAAATGCTGACGGTGTGTGGTCTCGTCCGGAGAGTAGACCAACACTCATCAATAACACTACGACAAAACTATCTAAATAAGGCCTAAACACTCTGTTCATGAGATCCATGAACGCTGCAGGGGCGTTGGTCAATCCGAAAGGAAGACCAAAAACTCATAATGTCCATAACGGGTTCTAAATGCCATCTTGGACACATCCTCACTCCGAATCTCAACTATGATAACCAGATCGCATCAATCTTAGAAAAGACTGATGCCTCTCGCAACTGGTCAAACAAATCATCAATACGAGGTAAGGATACCTGTTCTTCACAGTCACTTGGTTCAACTTCCTGTAGTCAATGCATAACCTAAGTGACCCGTCTTTCTTCTTGACGAATAATACAGGTGCGCCCCAAGGGGAAACACTAGGGCGAATAAATCCCTTATCAAGCAACTCTTGCAACTGCCTCCTCAACTCGGCTAACTTCGCAGTGCCATCTGATATGGAGCCTTCGAGATAGGAGAGGTGCCCGGAAGCAACTCTATGGTAAACTCTATCTCTCTATCCGGTGGCAATCCAGACAAGTCATCAGGAAAGACATCTGGAAAATCCTACACTACCTCAATCTCCGCAAGAGTAGGTGACTCATCAGCCTCTGGTACTAACACCACGCTGGCAAGAAAAGCGTCACAACCCTTGTTCACCATGCGCATCGCCTTCATGGCAGAGATGACCATCTTTCCCGCTAAATTCCTTGGCAAGGGATGAGAAAACTCATCCTCACCAGGAATGCGGAAAACAATCCTCTTCCGACGACAATCCACTAACGCATAGTGCTCCTCTAGCCAATCCAGACCAAGAATAGCATCATAGTCCTTCATCTTTAGCAAGAAGAAACACCCATCTAGGACTCTATCCTCAATGCACACAGGTAACGACGGAATGCACTTCCTAGTCGATACCGTACCCGCAGGGGTGTGCACAGACAAAGGGACTTCTAACTCTAGACTCTACAACTGACTCTAGGCTAACTGCCTAGCGAACCGCTCAGAAATGAACGAGTGAGTAGCACCCGTATCAAACAAAACCCGAGCGTGCACACCTAAAAGCAAAACCGTACCTTCGGTGACATGCTCCCTGCTCGGCGTCCTCGCGAGCTAAAGCAACACTCGAGCTGGGGTCGAGGCCTTCCTGGTCTTCCTGTAGCTGGCGCTGCTGCCGCTACTGCTGGGGCTGGCGCTCCTGCTGAAGCCTTGGGCAATCCTTGATCTTGTGGTCGCTGCTCCTGCACTTCAAGCACTTTCCTGTAATCATCCAACACTCGGTACCACCATGTGTCCTCCACAGTGGGGACACTCTTTCTTCACACCAGGGGAACGTACAGAAGGTACCTGAGACTGCCGACTGCACAGATCGCTGTTGTGTCTGGTACACCGCTTTCTTCTTGTCTTGCCGCTGGAATGTGCTGTGGCCTCTTCTGCGAAGCTTTCTTTTCTCCAGGTATTGCTCCATCTCTCCCTCCTGCCTACAAGCAGCACTGAGGGCCTCGTCCAAAGTCGGTGGTCAAATGCCACGAGTCTCGTCCGCAGTGATGGCTTAAGTCCCATCACGAACTTCTTGTCTTCCTGCGCTCATCTGCCACGATATGAGGTGCATACTTAGAAAGTTCAGAAAATCTCACTCATATTCCAGCACGGTCATGGAGCCTTGAGCCAAAGAGAGGAACTCCTGCTCCATTCGATCTTGCACATGCTCAGGGACGAACTTGGCCCGAAAGAGCCTCGCGAACTCGTCCCAAGCAACCTCTACTGCACCGTCCTCAAACCGCGTACGCAGCAATGAAGACCACCATACATCAGCTCTTTCCTGCAATACACTTCATAAGCTCCATCTAAACAAATCTAACTTAACAAAACATACAAGCATACAAAATTAACACATACCTGTAGCATGTAGGTGGCTGTGTGAATATCCTCATCTGCACACCTGATGGCTCAGAAGATTTTCTATCTCCCTCATCTAGCTTTCAGCCAACAAAGGATCGCTCTCCCCCTTAAAAGAGGGTGGCGCCATCCTCTTAAATCTTTCCATGGTAGAAGGTCCACCATGGTCCTGAGCTGGTACTTGAGCCTGCTGAGCCTCCAAGTGCCTGGAGTGCTGCCTGAGTGTGAGCCTGCGTCTGCATGGCTTGCACCAGACCTTGCATGAATACTCCATAATCCACAGGCGGCGGTGGGGGAAGTACAGGACCTTGCGGTGCCGGGGCCTGTTGCTCCGCCCGCTCGTCGCGTCTCGGCTCGTCCTCAAGGGCCGGCGCTCCACACGCCTACCTCTCGAAGCCATGGCTGTAATAAATTTCAGCCACCATTAGAGCTAGGTTACTAAGTTTCCTAACCATTTTATTATCTATTTTCCACTCATTATTAGTGATTTCTACACATGGGACATTCCTATGTAGACTTAGCATGTAATGAAGATGATGACTTATGTATATTCATGTGCAATCTCAACCGGTCGCTCTGATACCAATCTCTGTGACGACCCTCATTATACCGGTACGGTTATACCAACCCGTCGGTATAGCAAGCGTCATCACAGTGGGACATTTACCCAACATAACATTCAGTTGAGATACACGTGAATATAAGAACAGAGTAGCGGAAGTAAAAGAACCACTGTCTTCATTTCATTCATCATCCACATTTAACATACATGATTCGATAACATTTAAAACTAAAAGTCCACATAATTTAATTTTTGAAAATCAAATACATAGATGTCCACACTTGTACATTTGTCCATGATAATGCTATTACAAGATTTCAATTACATACTATAAAAGCCACAAAATGTCACTAATACTCCAACACTCTAGTCTCCGCGCTCGGAGTCGGTCTCCAACGTCTCCTCCACAAGTGCCTCGTCACCAACTACACCTGTACGCCGAAGCAAGTATGAGTCTAAAAGACTCAGCAAGTAGTTCTACACATACCGCACATGCACATATCATGGTAGGTTTTACACACACACATTCATAGACACAACATATAGCATGCTTATCATTAAAATTACAACCTATCATGTGAATCTACAATTTAACACATGGACTATGCTTTCAGATTTGCAGAAATAGAATCCTATCTCATGCTCTCTAATCATTCCTACACATGGAAGTTCTTCTTTCAATTAAACTAAAACATGGGAACAATTAAGCAAGACTAGTTACATGCATGGAAGAAAACATTTCTAACATGGTTACTACTTACTCTACATATGCACATGACCACTTCACAGGTTTAAGCTTGCTGTTTTGATGTGGTTTAACACTTTATGATCTAACACATGAAAGTTACATTCTCATTCAAACCACAATGTGAGAGTAAACATACATGGAAAGATTTACACATAAGTAAGGATTGTCCCTAGCATGGATTCTACGCATTGAACATATAGACATGACCGTAACCACATTTATATTGCTGTTAACGTGATTTCAGATCCTTATATCATGGATTTCAATCTTACATCCTCACATTTCGTTTCACATTTTACACAATTTCTTGTTCACATATTTCACACTTTACACATGCGCTTTTACACATGTCCACGTTCACATTTTACACATTCACTTTAGTGCCATGACACATATTCCAAACCACCAAAGAAGGACACAACACATCACATTACATAGAAGCCATCTAGGTAATACAATGACGACTCTTGGACTGCGCAGACCGGGAGAACAAGTCTCCACCCTAACCAGTGGTACTTGTCCACCTCCAGGATTTCCCCCTAATGCCCATAGGGTCACTTACACATTGAACCTTCTCAGAGGGACTTTTCCCTGATACGGTTCCACTGCCCTCTGTGGAAGCAATGTCACACTTGGCACAATTACACATTCACATTTTCACCGATTTTAACACATAAGTTCACATGTCACTCTCAATTCATTCACTTTCTCACTCACATGCACACTTCTCTGTTTTTTTCCTAACATGGCACTACAATTACAGAAATGTAGCATTCAGGAATTTCACTAATCATGTTGCTATATACAAAATCAAATCATTTTACAAAGGCATGCATTAATTTCACATTTTCACATGGAAAAATTCATATTGTATCATCTACTAGTCCAAATGACCTGAAAGTTTATCCACAAGCTATTTTCGGGTGTAGGATCTCACATGCAAATTTCAGATTTTTCTGAGCTAAAACGGAATTATAGAAAATCTAACATTAATTTCACATGCTATCCGCAATTCGATTTAACATGGAGTTAAACACAAGCATAGTTTTAACCACTCACTGTCTGAACCTAATAGGCATGGAACTGCAGAATTTATTCCTGAATTTATTGCCAACATACAATTTACGGAAGATTTATTACGACTTACACATGATTTCTGTTTTCCCCAAAATGGGAAAATTCGATAGAACATATAAGCATGGAAAATTTCAGAACTCAGGGCATAGACAAGGTTGTACACACATGGTCTAATGAAATTAGGACAACATGATTTTACCACGGATTATCAGGAAAAGGGTAAGAACATACACATGAATTGCATTCTTCCACATATTTTTAAATACATAAATAAGTTCTACCATCCACAAAATAAATGTACAATCATATTCCCATCCATCACATTAGCTAGTACACATAGCATATAAGAGATTACATTATATCCTCATCGTGAAACATATCGAAATTATCCACATAGAAGGGCAGAACAGCTTGCTGTTCTGCTCAGATGAACTTGGCGGCGGTCTCTTGTCGTTCCAGAAGTGGACGGCTAGATCGCTGGACGCACACCTGGAGCTTGCGTCAAGGCATTGACGCCTAGTTCCTGTCTGTGCAGAAACACAGACTGAACTCAAATGAAAGGGTGAAAGAGGGGATCCAGGACACGAGGAAAATGTATAAAAATGATAAAACCATCCTAGACACATACATGAACACTATGGTAGGGTACTTGCCTCTAGAAAATTCACCAGACGGATCTAGGGCTCGGTGAAGCTCTCCTTGGGCTGTCCTAAGAAGCTCTTAGAAACGCTTTACTCCGGGTTCCTGAGCAGTCTCCACAGCAAGTCGAGGTCGGGGAAGCCTTCCTCGATGCTCCAGTAAGCTCCTTGATGCAGTAGAACCCCGGAACAGCTTCAGAAGTTTGGATTTTGGGCTGCAAAAATGTGGTTTTCTCACAGTCCGAAAATAGGGTTTTTCTCTCCTTTCTCTTTTGCAAAGGGGCAAAGAGAAGTGTTAGGGTTGTAGAAATGGGTCTGAATATAGAAGAGGGTTCTCTTGTCTCGCAGGGGTGACAAGATGGCCTTTCAGACCGTTGGGGACAGCCCCCCAATGGTTGGGGTGGCTTGTTTCCGGAATTTTTGGGCTCTGCAACGCATGCAGGTCAGGTAATTTGGCGTCCACATTGCTGGACGCTGGAATTAGTATTGGCGTCCATGGGGATGACCCCTACTCAGCCCAAACGTCCATTGATATTGACGCCTATAAGGCCTTCGGCCAGAACTCTAAAACATGCAGAAACCTTGCATATCTTACACCATATATATCATACATATGTATTATCATGTACCCACTATCACATGTCATTCATACACTATTTACATTTAGTCTATACACATGCATGCAATGGTATACTACTACTGTTACGTAAATAGTTACATACGCACATACACACACACATTATTTACATGCAATACAATAATACAATAAAATTCGAGGGCCTTACAGGAGATGTACCACTGGGGACACGAAGGAGAGATCAACTTTCAGCATAGGGGAAGTACCTAAGGACACAATCCGTTAGGTTGCACCATTGGGAGCATTTCCAGCTTGTGAACGTGCCACTGCTAAGGTGGATTTATAGAAGATGATGATGAATGAAAGGATAAATCCAACAAGGAGTTCAAGGAAATAGCTCAGAGGCGAAACAAAGGGAGTTGGTACTTGACCCGGAATGGAATATCTCAAATTTACTTGGACTTAAAGTGAGAATGGCTCTCAAGTTGCATTGGGAGAATGGTTTCACTGTGATTTCAAATGTGCATGTATGCTGGGCTAAAGGAAAAAAAAGGGTTAAAAGAAGAAAATAATCAAGGATAATATTGTTACGATATGCTAAGTTAAGTCAGACACCAGGTTTCAAGCGTGGGTCTGTCGTCCTCATGTGCAAAGCGTAACGGCCTGTCCGTGCGGATAAGACCTCTGGAATAATCATTATTTGGATGAAGGGGAACTCAAATCCCAGATTCCTCAGAGCCACAAGGTCCTTGATAAGCTCTAAGGGTAATAACATATAATAGATGCAGATAACTGATGGTAAGGGTGGCGATTGTAGCTTGGTTGCTTGTTGGTAGGGCTCGATGAGGTAACTCGAACCTGCACTCAAAATTCATTAGCCAAGAAATATATATCATGGAATGAACAACATTTAATAGCATGGAGACATGGATAAAGCATTCAATAGCAAATATAACTCATTCAATTGTTTGTTTTAGACCATAAGAAGAAATAGACTTGGCCAAATGGGGAGATTGGAGTTTAAGACAGGAGGAACCAATGATTGGAAATATTGGGTTGATCTGACCCATAAATGTAGACACGCTAAAATGACACCATCGCGGGCAAATTTCAAATTACACCATAATGCCACAAATGGCTCTCTTTTTTGCCTTGCGACAGTATTTTCCCATTATTCAGGATCTCCCCCATATTTTCCTTCATTTTTTTGGTGCTTCCCCTTCATTTCCTAAGATTACCAAAGGTGTGGGCAGAAATTGCAAAGCACGATGGTCTATGTGGTTGCGTTTATGATCGGCTGATGAAGAACATATGAAATGCGACACGTCGTGCCGTCGTGATTCTGTGTCAATCGATTGGTCTGAAACATGTCAGGTCATGCAGCCGCGATTCTATGTCAATCGATTGGTTATACCGATTGGTCTGAAACTCGTCAGGTATTTGCCGTCGCGATTCTATATCGATTGATGATCAAACACCGATTGCTGGAGCGATAATCAATTATTCTTAATCGCGTCAATATACCCCGTCGCGATTATGTATCGATTGGCAATCCGACAATCGATTGCTCTCCATCGATTATCTTAAACGTGTCGATCAAGTACGTCGCGATTATGAGCTTCCATATTTTCCAATAATTTCCTTATTTCATTTTGGAAATACTTATTGTCATTTTCTGAAACACGTCAGGTCATGCCGTCGTGATTCTATGTCAATCGATTGGTTATACTGATTGGTTTGAAATGTGTCAGGTATTGCCGTCGCAATTCTATATCGATTGATGATCAAACACCAATTGCTGGAGCGATAATTGATTATTCTTAATCGTGACCATATACCCCGTCACGATTATGTATCGATTGGCAATCCGACAATCGATTGGTCTCCATCGATTATCTTAAACGCGTCGGTCAGGTACGTCGCGATTCTAAGCTTCCATATTTTCCAATAATTTTCTTATTTCATTTTTGGAAACTTATTGCCATTTCTAAAACGTGTCAGGTCTTATCGTCACGATTCTAATTTCTATATTTACATTTGGCAAGTTCCATAAATAAAATTCGGAAATTCATAGACACGTTGTATCTTCCCGTCCCGATTAAGGTCATAATCCGATTGTTATTGAAATTCTATGAACACGTCCATTCAGGTCGTTGCGATTCAACTCTAAATGCGACCACTCGTGCCTTGTTGCGATTTACATATGTTGTCTACCTCGTCTTTAAGTTTTCCCCTATAATACAACCCCTGGGCTGACGTCCTGAGGTGAAGAACTCCAAGTCTAGAGAGTTGCGAGAGGCTATTTTGAGGCGAAGCCCTGCCGGACTGCCTCCTCAAGTACGGCAATGACATCTTCTCCAGCTCCACAACAGCAGTAGAAGCAGCTCTCTCCAGGCGATCTTCTCCTCCCTCAGTAGCCCCTGCGCCCTTCACTCAACTAGGGAAGCACCTCCCTCTCTTCTTTTATTTGTTCATACTCTCTTCACACAAGCCCAACGTGGCCATCAATCTCCCTTTATTTTTCTCTTTTAATCAGCTCATCAACACACACACACATATATGCATGCATGCACACAACACACCTATTTTGTAGGGGTTTATAAAGCCACCACAAGGTATGTTCATCTCCATGCTCCTTCATGTCATTTATTCTTTGAGAATTGCATACTA
Source organism: Colocasia esculenta (assembly GCA_014218235.1). Lineage (NCBI taxonomy): Eukaryota > Viridiplantae > Streptophyta > Magnoliopsida > Alismatales > Araceae > Colocasia > Colocasia esculenta. The sequence continues at coordinate 59,598 of JACBKR010000821.1, forward strand.
CAAATCCACTTGGCTAATGCTCTTTCTTCTTTGTGTATTTTGCAAGGGTAATCAATAAAGAAAAGTGCCTTCTACGCAATCAGACATGCTTTGTAGAAGAAGAAGCGGACCCTTAATCTCTCCGTGCAATCTCCACGCTCAAGGTATTCTCGCGATCATCTCCCTTCATTGTTATTATTTATTTATACTCCTTCGACCACATGTGTGTCTAGCATCACGATCCATTCAAGGAGTTGTGCTCCATCATTCTCTCTTTCTTTTATTTCCCCTTTTTTTCTTTGTAGCGCTTCATAGTTCGAAAGAACGAAAAGGCATAATCTACAAATTGGCGATCACGGTGGGACTTCTTTCCCCCTTTTTCTTTTGATTCCCACTCCATCGTGCCCCTCGTGGCACCCTCCCCTTGGCATCCTCGTGTGCCTCTCCTTCTTTCCCCTCCTATTTTTAAAAATAATGAGAGTTTGATTCATACATATGAGATTTTGTTCATTATTTTCTACTTTCCATGTTTATACCCTGTAAATTCATGCATGTGTGTTGAGTTTTGTACATATACTCTTAGTTTCTGCTTAATTTTTGACTCCCGGGTTGCCTTTTGAATCGTGACTGACACAGTGGTCGTGATTCAGGCTTGTAGATGTGACCGGTATCCGGTCGTGATTTTCCTGTTCTGCGACGGTACAGCCTATCGCGTCTACATTCGTCCACAGGGACCGGACACGTCTCTGACAGCCTCTAGGGGCTTTCATATCCATGACCAGGTGATGGATGCGAGTCACAGTTTGATTCACGGCGACTGTGTCCGTCGTGATTCATACTACAGACAGAGCGCGGCCTTCTGTGCCATCCAGAACATATGTGCTATAATTGTTGCATACAGGGCATACTCATTTGTCTAGGACCCTCCTTCCTCATCTCCTAAGCTCCACATACCTTCTTGGTAAGGGCGACCTCTCCTTTGGGCATTTCATCTCATTGGACTAGGGGACCTTTACAAAGACCTCCTTAAGTCTCCGTAACTTATGGATTCCCTCACGATGGACCGAGCTGGTTATACCATATTTGTAAGACCCGGCCCTCTCTGGCCCTTAGCCCTGTCCTCATGGTCGTGACGGACCCCCTGCGCGCAACGTTGTTGCGCCAGAGGAGCCGGTCGTGACGGGGGTGGGCTCCGCATTCTTGTCACGGCGTCTGTAGACGACGCGAGTTTGTTCTGATCGCCTGTCCTTTGGGTCAGAACGGCCTTGTCGGGTGTCAGGCGTGTATAGTGTTAACACGACCTAGCACTCCTCGTGTTATGGTTTTCCTGGTCTTCGAGGTTTGACCGCTTTTGGTATTGTGCCGGGGTGGTCGGCGACATGGTCGCAACCTACAGGGCGGTCGTGACAAGGTTTTTGTCGCACCGGCCCGACCCGTCGCGTCTCTTGGCCCGTTGTTCAAACTGAGGCAGCGACCCTCTTTCCCTCTCTCCCCTTCCTTTCTTCTTCTTCTCCCTATTCTTCCCCCTTCAAGCCCTTTGCTTCTTCAGCGATTCTTGGGTGTTTTGGGTGAGGAGGTGACGCCCCCGTTCGTGTAGGCGGCGTCCGTGTGTGCTAGGAGCGAGGAGAAGGTGCCATTCCGACATGAAGGCCCCAACGGGTCAGCTCTACTTGGAGGTAGGGACCCCCTCTTTTCCTCTCGTTCTAGCATGCTCCCCTTCCCCTTGAGATCCTTGTTTCTACGGGTTTGGGGACGTGGGGTGTGTGAGATCCATGCTCGTGTGATTGAGGTTCCTTTGAGTGTAGATTTCCTTGTAATGCATGTTTTGTGGTGTGAGGGTGGTTTGCCTTGTTTAAAAGCTTTCCTACTGTTTTCCCATGCTCCCGCCCCTTGTGGACGTGTTTTTGTGTGGTTTTAAGGTGGCCCTCGAGAGGACTGTCCCGGACCCCTCTTGACTGAGTTCGCGACTGGCATAGGGGTCGCAATGATGTCGCGACTGGTAGCCGCAACATCTAGGGCGTCGCGACATGGTCGTGACCGGCCTTCACAGGTAAGTCTTGCGAAGTTCCGTTTCTCATGGTTCTTCTCCGTTTCTCCTGGTTCTTTCTTCTGTACCCGTGGCATCATGCTAGTTTCCTAGTACGGTTGTGACGGCCCTCATTATACCGTACGGTTATACCAACCCACGTCGGTATAAGCGAGAGTCCTCACAGTGGGACATTTACCCAAACGATACAACAGCTGATACACGTGAATATAGAACAGAGTAGTGAAAGTAAAAAGAACTACTGTCTTCATTCATTCCATCATCCACATTTAACATACATGATTGATACAATTAAGAACTAAAAGTCCACATAATTCATTGCTGACAATTAAAACACAAATGTCCACACTTTACAATTTCCTCATGATAGTTCTAGTACAATGTCACTTTTACATACTATGAAAACACAAAAAGGGGGGGGGTACACTGCTCCAACAATCTAAACTCCGTGCTCTGAGTCCGTCTCTTCCGTCTCCTCCACGAGAGTCTCGTCACCGTCTACACCTGTACGCCGACAAGTAGTGAGTCTTAAAGACTCAGCAAGCAACACTACCCATAACATACACGTATATGTCATAGAGGTTTCCACATGCACATTCACAATTTCATATATGGCATGCTAGTCATTTGAAAGTTTCATCCTATCATGAAAGTTCTACAATTTAATACAGGATCATGCTTTCAGATTTCTAAGAATAAAACTTACCTATCACATGCTCTCTATTCAATTTACTCGTGAAATTTTACCTTTAAAGAACCAAGACATGAGAGCTACCAACATGAACACTGTGCATATATGAAGGGAAAACACAACTCATGGACTTTACATGTTCTTAAGCACATACATAACATTTCACATGCTTTAAGTTGCTGGTTTCACATGGTTTAATGGCTGTAAACCTACACATGAGAACTACAATGTTTTTAAACATACCATGTGAACAACCAATCATGCTATTTTGTACCCGTGCTCATCATTCATCCCTAAATGGATTCTAGACATTTTCGCACATATAAACATGATGATAACAATGAAATTACTGATTTCACATGGTTTCAGATTTGTCTCACAGGATTTCAATGTCATATTCTCACATTTTTAGATTCACATTTTCTTTACACAAGTTTCCAATTCACATGGTTGCACTTTGCACATACACATTCACATTGTTCACTTACACATTTACACATGAACCATACACATTCACATTTTTGGTGCCGTGACCCATAGTCCAACCCACCAAAGAGGCATACACACATCACACTTACCTAGACCGCCATCTAGGCATTACAATGGCGACTCTTGGACTGCGCAGACCGTGGAACAAGTCTCCACCCTAACCAGTGGTACTTGTCCACCTTCGGATTCCCCCTAATGCCCTTAGGGTCACTTACCATTGAACTTTCTCAAGGGGACTTTTCCCTAATACATTTCCACTGCCCTCTACGGAAGCAGTGTCACATTGGCACAGTTACACATTTACACATTTTACCGATTTTACACATGGTTTTACACACATCACTTTTAATCTCATTCTCTTTCTCACTCACATGCATATCTCTGTTTTCCTGACATGACACTACAGATTTCAGGAGTTTAACACACAGTAAATTCACCAATCAGGTTGGGTTTAACCGATATCTAATCACTTTACGATGACATGCATAAATTTTTACATTTCACATGGAAAAGTACAAACTCCTTATATACTAGTCCAAATGACCTGGAAATTTAACCACATGCTATTTTCAGGTTCAAGATCATACATTCAATTTTCAGATTTTTCTGAGCTAAATAGAATTTACAGAAAATCAAATACCTATTTAGCATGCATTTAATTTAAGTTGACATGGAGTTTAACACCACCATACATTTTTGCCACTTACTGTCTGAACAGAGACTAACTGTTATATGCATGATCTGAAAATACAGAATTACTCTAAATCATACAACCATAGATCGATCACAACAATCCTTCTTGCATGCCTTTTTATTTACCGAGAAATTAATAGCAATTTATGCAAGCATGGATAAATTTATCAAAATTTGAGTACACATATACTAATCCACTAACTTCATGATCTGACAAAACTTAGGGCACTCAGACTATCCTAATCATAAAACATGGATTGGCAAGATTATCCACAATCATGCTTGAAATTTCATGGGAGAATAATTTCTAACATTCACCACACACATCACACTCATCCACACATCACATTTAACAGTATACATAGTGTATAGGGTTACCATATATCCTCATCATGGAAAAACCATACGAAAATAGTTGTATAGAAGGGCAGAACAGGTCATTGTTCTGTCCATATGAAGTTGGCGGCGGTCTCTAGCCGCTAACTCAGTGTCAGCGGCATGGTCAATGGACGCCAAGCATATCTCAACGTCCAGTGACCTTGCCGTCAATTCAGGTCTGTGCAGAAACAGACCCGAGCCCTCAAGTGGGGTGAATTTGGGGGTCAAGGATACGAGCAAAATACCCCAAAAATGCTAAAACCATCCTAGACTCATATGGGAACCTTATGTAGGGTCACTTGCCTCTAGGAAATTGCTTCAGTGGATCAAAAGTGTGGTGAAGCCCTCCTTGGGCAGTCCAAGAAGGTGCAAACTGTCCTCCAGATCTCCTTCCTCCGGCTCCTGGATGATCTCCACAGCAAGGAACGTCGGGAGGTCTCCTCCTTCAGTCCAGCTAGCTCCTTGTCGAGGAAGATGGCCGGATCCAGCTTCAGAGGGTCAGATTTTGGGTGCAAGTTGGGGTTTTCTCACAGCTTCCTCTAGGGTTTTCTCCTCTTGTTTCTCTCTTGCAAAGGGTAAGAGAGGGTTGGAGAAGGCAGATCCGGGTTTTAACACATGGAGAGCCCTCTCTCCCTCACAAGGTGACAAGATGGCTCTCAGAGCCGTTGGGGCAGCTCCCCAATAGGTGAGCTTCCTTGTTTCCGGGAATTCTGGCTCTGCTGCGCATGCAAGCCAGGAAATAGGCGTCCATATCGTTAGACACCAGGATTAGTGTTGGCGTCCATGGATGGACGCTGACACCACCTCAACGGCTAGGGGTTGACGCCAAATCTGGCCTTCGGCCAGAACTCTAAAACAGCAGAAAAACTATGCATGCCATGCCATATAAACATGCACTATGTATATGGTAGTGTACCATACTATCACCATTCAATACATGTATTATTTACATCTATATAAACACATGCACACGTAATTGTACTAATTAATACGTACGTAAATATGTATATACATACACAGCACAAATATACACACACAAATACAAATAATGCGACGGAAAATTCGAGGCCTTACAACGGTCCTACATAGTCATTCGCCGGGTGCTCGGCACCTGAGGGCTTGTCCTGTGAGAGAGTTGGTACCATTTACTTGGGATCCCCATCCTCATGCGTCTTAGAGGGAGCATTCGGGGCAACGAGCATACTCGAGTCACGAACTCTAGAGTAGAGGGGAAAACAGTGGTTAGGACAGAGGCATCGAGTCATTTGCAGAGCTCTCTTGGTTGGTCTGGGACACCGAGGACGGCTAGAGTTCTACCCGATGCAGGCCAGCCAGTCCTTTTTCTCACTGCCTCGATCTTTGTGGCCCCGGAACCACCTAGAGAGGCCAGGCGTGGGACCATAGTCCGGCTAGACTACGGTGGTTACTATTGTGTTACTTTGTGCTCTTGTCTCACTCTGACGAGACATGGGTTTGGACCTGGGTTGAGGGTAAGACGTCAGTAGACGCTCCTGACCGGTGACTAGTGGTAGTGGTTTCGTAGCTAGTGTCCGCTTGTCCAACAGGGTTCCCTCTGTCTGTGTTGCCATCTTGTAGTGGTCACGACGTGCAGGTCGTACAAAGTTTCTGGACCGTGGTGTCTTTCCGTATTGTTGCTAGTTAGTTAGCTTTGTTTCCGCATTCTCCTATGTAGATTAGAATATATTAACTACTATCCTTTACTTTGATTATATATTCTTTCTCGCTATAGAGTAAGTAGGAGTAGGAGATGGTAGTCCACTGAGCTTCTGTTGTGAAGCTCATCCCTTCTTTTTCCAGGTGAGACTTCTCAGCAGCGGCCGAGTGTGTGTCAGGCGGAGGAGGCGGGGCGGTAGTCGTCGTCCCCGTAGTTAGCAGTGGTACCCCCCTCCAGTTGTACTTCACCATCGGGGTATGCCCCTAAGGGCTCTATATTGTTGTGTTGAGTGTGTATTTGAAACCTTTTAATGATGATTCTAATCATGACTAATTGACATCACTCATAATTTGATTTTTGATGATGACATTTTGTACATTTGTACATATTAAAATGATGACTAAATGACATGTTAATATTTCATATATTGATGATAATGACTTATGTTAATGGTTCACATTTCATATTTTCAGGTTTACATAACTTGTCTCAGTGGTGTCGACACGTCTGCCTATGTGTCGACACAGTCTACTAGTGGTGTCGACACAGTCTGCATGTGTGTCGACACTCACTGTCCCTTCCAGAACCTATTCTGAAGCCAGAGGCCAGTGGTGTCGACATAGTCTGCTTGTGTGTCACACTCGTCTTGAAGCTCAAAAATGAGGATTTTCTGGACACGGGCTGTTTAGGATCAAGGGAATTGACCTAGATACTTGTGCCCACGCACTCCAAGGATCCTCATGCACACATGGGACTATATATACTCATGATCCTCGTACTCCAAATCAGATCCCACGCAAGAAAGCTTAGAGCATTCCAGAACAAGAGCAATTGAGCGGAAAGGCTCCTGCGTCCAGAAGGAGAGCAGCAGAGTGCCGCCAAAGGAAGAAGAAGGAGAAGAACAAGAAGGAGAAGAAGGGGAGGAGCTTGTGGTTGCAGCAGTGCTGATCCAGAAGGAGATCCAGCCAAGTCTATGGTTGTTTTGAGTGTCAGTTTCCTTAGGGGATCTGTGTATGTGTTCTTCACAAATCGCCCAATTCTATTTGTCTTTACCCATTTTATCTTGTACTGACATAGATCGTGCTAGAGGATCTATTCTTTAAGTGTGCTTGTTCTAGCAGAACTTGGATCTGTTGTGATCCAGAGATTTGAGTACTTTGTACTCTGGTTGGAGCCGTAGTGCTCTGGGTTGGAGCCATCGTGCTCTAGTGCTTGAGCCGTAGTGCTCAAGGGCTTGTGAATTTGCTGAATTCACAAGTGGTTGTGGAGTAGGTTGTCGTGCCTATCTTCTGGGTTTCTTTTAGTAGTTGCACTCGAAGAGGTTGGAGTTGTCGTGCTCCAGGTTGTATGCACTAGTGTTAGTGGTTCCTCCATTGTGAGGAGGTGGACGTAGGAGACACAAGTTGTGTTCTCCGAACCACCTTAAAATTCTTTGTGCACTGTGGTTTGTGTGTGGTTTTCTGCATCGTTTCACTCTATACTCACACGCCACACTTGGATCTGATCGAATTGTGTGTTTCACTCATTTTAATTCCGCTGCCATACACACAATTTTTAGTTCATCTGTTAAAGTCCTATCTGATCCTAACAATTGGTATCAGAGTAGGTCAGAGTCAATTCTATACTCTTAGGTGCTTTGGTGAATTTTTGTTTTTCGGATTTTGATTCACTGTTTGATTTGATTATCTTATCATGGACTCTAGAGGTTTCATTGCTGAAGGTCATTCAATAATAGGCCTCATTTTTTGATGGTAGGACTATCCTTACTGGAAGAATAGGATGATGGTTTTTCTTAGAGCACAGAACTATGAAGTATGGAGAATTGTTGAAAAAGGACCAATCGAAGTCACTGGATATGAAGATCAATGGACCAGGGAGCAGATCAAAAGGGTCACCCTAAACTACAGCACCATGAACATGCTGCAATGTGCCATCCATCATCCAAAGGATATTCTAGAATCTCTATGTGTAAGTCTGCCAAGGAGATGTGGGATAAATTAGAATTGCTATTAGGGAGGGACATCTCAAGATAGAGAAACTAAAGCAAACATGTTAGTTTTTGATTATGAATTGTTTATCATGAAATCTAATGAAACATATCTAAGATGTTTGCTAGGTTCATGGTAATCATCAATGGACTTCGAGCTTTGGGTAAGGAATACTCAAATGAAGAGTTGGCAAGAAAAATTTTGCATTCTTTATCTCCTGTGTGGCACACTAAAGCCACGGTCATGAGGATTCAAAGGATTTATCCAAAATAACATTCAATGAACTCATTGGATCTTTAATGACTTATGAGCTAAATCTAAAAGATCTGAGGAAAACATGCTGAAATCAAAACCCATTGCTCTTAAAGCTTCATCAAGTAGTAAAGGAAAATCTAAAGAAAATTTTTGAATATGA
>JACBKR010000822.1:0-49636 GCA_014218235.1 Colocasia esculenta
TTTTTTTACTATTGTTTGAACACTTGTTATCATGCTTGTGTCTTTAGATATCCAGTTTGTCTTAAAATGTTAATACATGTAAGCCTATTTGGTTCAAGAGATTTAAGTCCTACTGAGTGTTTGCTCATGCAGTTGCTACGCCTATTTCAGGTGATGAGGAATTCAATGAGATACTTGGGGACGGACAAGAGTGATTCGAGCATCCCAGTTACGTATAGTAGAAGAATAGTTGTCGGAGTCAAGATCATCTTAAATTTTCCTTTCGCATTGTACTAGCTTGATGGGCCCTATGTCTTGGTCAGAATAGTAAATGTAATAGACTTTTAAATTATGATTGAAAGGAATAGAATTAATTAATTGGCTTCATTGTCTTTGTGTTCATTAATGACAATATTATATTATTTATATTACACATCTATTTTGCATGCTCGTGCCGTTATCAAACTGCTCATCCTAATATTCCACGTCGAGGTGTGACAAAGAGCATGTGGAAGTTTCACACAGCTCCCATGGCCCACACTTCTATCAAAGTTCACATCTTGCAAGACAGCTACAGGAACTCTCGAAATCCAGCACATTAACACATGTATAGGAAGGAATTTCTATTCCTTTCTGTTATTTGCATCTTATTAGGGAATATTGTACTATCTTGAAAAAGTTGCACGATCATTGAGTTTAATTCGGTAGCAATATTTTCATTAGTGACTTATAATTTGTAAAAGTATTGCAATAAATATGCTAGAAGCAATAACAGAAAGACCATATTTGTTTATGAGCAAAACAATCTTATGTGCAAGTTTCCTCTAAAATCCTCATTTACTATTAACTTTTGATTCTTCTTGTGCAATACTGATGTACTAATTTTTTGAACAATTTATATGCTCGCTTCTTTAAGCATTAGGCCTTACGATCCTTAATACAAATAGCCTATACAGAGACACTTTAGATAGTAAAAAAGGCAATGACTTTAGGAAGCCTAAGAAGGCTAAATAATTATACTACGAAGAAGTTAACAACATTTGTTATTGAGGTGATAGAGATGTTGCTGCCTTTGAGAAAAACTGTGTACTATTGTAGTCTCTCCTGATATAGTTGTCCGTAATTTCAATTGGAAGACGGTGCAGAAAGAGAAAGATGGATACAGAACAACGTGAAAGGAGGACAATTTTGAAAAGAGGATGAAAAAGTGGCAAATAAAGATTTCTAATAAAGGATATCAGAGATCTAAATAACAGGGGGTTGAATATGAGAAAGAAATATAAAATCTTCAAAAAATGGAATGTGAAAGAGGACTTTTCTGGAAAAGAAGCTGGAAATTCAAAGAAACAAGGAAGGGCCCATGGCAATATTTGGACCAGGTTTTGCTTCTAACTAAATTGTTGTCAAAGAGCTCAATCTGGATGGCCCCCAAGGTCACAGCCGATGACTAGTCCACATCACATTCACATATAGTGTTTTAGCTTATATTGACTGTAAAGTAGTTAAAAAGTACAGCAAGCAATAACCGCACATTTAAAATTGGTTGTTTTGAAGTAGATTATTATTAGTACTTCTACATATATATACATACTAATCCAAACCCCCTGTTATCGTGCTTAGTGGACTTGTGTTTAAAGGAAAATTAGTTATTAAAATTGGAAAGTCAATTTCGACTTTATGGAACACATTAGTTTTCCACTGAGAACAAATATTGTTCCTATGGGATAAATATTGTTCCTTCAAACCATACAGATCACCGGGTGACAGAGACCCCTCAAAAAGGACACAGTGAACTCCTTTACATGTATAGGAGAAACACACCAGATGCACTTGCAAGTAGAGGAGGACGATGCCAGAGGAAGAAGACGATGCAGCATAGGTGAGAGGGGCTCAGAAGAGAGGAAAGAGGCAAACTCCCCTTGCAAATGAAGGAGATGTCGAGACGATGCATGTCATTCATAGGAAGGTGGGAGCAAACCCCCTTGCACATGGAGGAGGATGTCAGAGGAAGAGCACAATACCTGCACCGAAGGAGGTGCACAGAAGGGATGTCTGATGACACTCCCCTTGCCCAAGTACGAGGATAATGCTAGAGGAGAGCACAATGCCAGTGCTTAAGTTAGATGTGCTCATGAGGGAGGCAGGAGACAGCATGCACGAAGTCTAACTCCAAAATAGATAGCCTGAAAATTAGGAAGAGGTAGAGGGGTTTATTGAGGTTACAGCAGTCTCGTAGGATCTGATTCTGGCTCGGGGCTTCAGGAATTGGCCGGATCGCAAGGAATGGCTAAGGACGTGTTTTAAAATAAGAGGTGTCTGAGGGAGAGGTGGTAGCTGACAATTGGAGACTGTCTGAGTCCCCTCTCAACCATAATAAGAGGATCCAAACTCCTAATCTACACAGACGCAAAAACAGAAGAAAAAATTCAAGAGTTGATTTGGATGTGATCCTCTTTGAAGAAAGTTGATAGCACCATAAAAGGAAGGTAGACTAAGATCTGATTGGCCTGGATTGACCAATCCGATTACGTTTTTGCACACCTGTGACTCAGACATGACCCCACAGCCTATGGGGATCTGTCATATAGGCAGGTCTACTTAGAGTTAGGCCAGATTCACCAAGCCCAATGCAACAGCAGAATTGGCCATTCCAAAAACCCAGCCAACTCAATCTTTGGAAAGCAAAAGAAGAATGAAAAAATGACTTCCCAGGTACCATTTGCCTCAAGCAATTGCCACTTACAGTCATCACACACCACACACACACACACATGAGAAAGTCTATACTTGTACATTCTATATCTTTTTCATTTATATACTACTGATACTATCCACTTTTCAAAAAAAAAAGTCAAAATAAATGTCAAATGATCTTAAAAAGTATAAATACTAAATTGGCCCAAACTCGCTGCAGTCAGCCAATCTGGTGGGTTGATCCAAGCCAAATCCCAGTTCTTTCTTCATTTGCACCACCAATTTTATTACATAAACAAAGGGACACAATTAGTGAGGGAGGAGAGAGACCTTCATCAACCAAGATTAAAACTACAAAAACGAAGGGATAATGCTCAAAAATGTATTTTCCTTCCCCCAAACCCCTAAAAGTATGGAATAAGATATCAAATCAAGAATACAAAAAGAGAGAAAAAAGGCATACATTATCAATATAATTCTCACCCTTCTAAAGATGTGGCTGTTCTCTCCATTTTAAGATAAGTTTTTTTAAGGTACCTTTTCTCCTTGTGAGTTAGATTTTTCCCATTTTAGATAGCCCAAAGGATGCCATGCAGCAAAATACACAGAATTTGTATCTTTATATATAAATGTACTGAGCGCAGCATGTCTGAACTCCATGTGCCAGAAATGACTCCATGTACGGTTAGAATGTGGAGACCAAACTCTCCAACATGCGGGTTTGCACATGCTGATCAACCTGCACCGTCAGAACAAGAGGGTAAGGGGGCAGCAGCCCCTTGCAGAGGTTTAGAGGGCAGAGCCCTCAGAAAGGAAATTTTATTTCTAACAAGGGTATTACTACCTATGGTGTTTAAACATGTGAAGCCCCAATCTCCCTAGTATAAAACACGGTGAATCCTCATTGTACTTGATGTTTTGTTTTCTAGTGGAACACTGCTATGGCCGTGGATATAGGAAGGCACACCGCCTCCAAACTACATAAAAAATCCATGTGTCTTCCTGTGATTGTTTTTCATTTCTCTCTCTATTTTCTCATCTGATCTCTGTTCAGGGTCGTAAAGGAGGGTTGTTTCCCAACACATACCACAGATGGACTTGAAGGTCACTTGAAAATGAGAAAAGCCCCGAAGAAACTCCAAACCTAATGGCTGATGGAGCAATTAAGAAGTAAATAATCAAGATTCCAAGATCCTCTTCATTCACTCCACTGAAGAAAGAATATCTCCATCTTAAGTCCATTACTTGCAAATATTTTGGTGATCAAATTCTTAATGACGAGTCACATGAGAGTACTGACCTTAAGGGGGACTTAACTTTCTATCTTTCCCATAGAAAGGAAAAGGGGCATTGCCTTGTAAAAGAATACACAGATTTGACATTATAATCCCCATTATTGCTGTCCCACCTGAATCTGTCTGTCTTACAGACAGCACATCCAGGTGCACTTTGGCTAACAGTTGCAACAACAAAGAATATTGGTTTCTGTCTTGATCCCTGAGATTTCTTCTGAAAAGAGCATAGGCCAGATGATTTCACCGCCCCCACACTGCAAACACTCCAAATGATGCACTATTTAGTTACAAGAAGGGCAAACAAAGCAGAATTTATGTCTCAGTGAAATTTCACTGACCCAAATAGCAAACAGAAAAAGGTTTCCGTACAATAGTTAACTTTTTTCCTAATGTGTTTTCTCATCCATTTCTCACACCTTTATAATACCCTTCCAGATCGGAGAGGCATAATATTTATTATCCATGTGCAGATAAAATCAGTGACTAGAAGATTAGCGATTCTGTGAAATGAACTACTAAGAATAACCCAAACGTTGAACCTTCTTGATTGGTCAATGTTTCTTCTAACAGCAGCTGGCATGAGGAAAACAATGAATGAGTTTTCTCCACAGCACACTCTTTGGGGCTTAGAGATTATGGATAATCAAGTTTGAAGGTTATCATCTATTTCAACCAAATCATCATAGGTTCTAGGCAGACCATCCAACAAATTCCATGTCTAGAGTTCAATCAACTTTCAACATACTAAGGGTCGATGTTGGGAATGCAATTTCGATAAACCTATGAGAATTTTAGAATACAACATAGACAAAGGCTCAAGAATCCAGATACCGCTTTTGCACCCAAACGAGATCTTTTAACGCTAATTTTACCTTTGCTACTGCATCAGTCGGATCTCCAGGTTTTCTTAATTTTAATTAAAATTAAACTTTAATTAATCAAATCGTAGGTTTTTTTTTTCTTCAAGTTTGTTGCTAATTTAATTTCAATACAATAATTTTTGGTGGAATCTTGCTCTAGAGCTCGATTCGGTCTTTCAAATTATCTCTCATCCAGTTATTACCAACGGTCCGTTCAGGGTTCCAAACCCAATGGCGCTAATTTTACCTTTATACAGCATCAGTCCCAAGTGAGTGATGCGGGTCCACACGAACACAAGACCTCACTCCCACTCCTAAATCTTCCACAATTCACATCATTCGCTTTCTGTTTTTTTTTTGGGATAATGGCAGCATCAGATGATTCTTCCAATGATAAAATTTTTAACTTCATGTCTTCGACTGAACCCTAAGTCGTCCTATAGAAGTTATACAGGGCGTGGCCCCAACACTCAACAAACTGATATAACAGCAACACTCCAGGTTTCCTTTCAACTTGCAAATGAAGCCGTGTAGTGTCAAACAATCACCAGGGCACATACAATAAATCGTTAAGAGTTTGTATCCAACGAGGTTAGAAACCTTCCTATCACAGTCCCTTCCAAGTTTTCTTCCTGGTGGAGATTCGTTTTTGGCGTTTTAGCCTTTGTATACACGTTTCGATTCGTAGACCAATCCAAAAAATTTCGTCGAAATTTTCGAAAGACCAAACAGGAGAAATGTGTACGGACGACATGAGATAAAAGGGAATTGAATCAGAGAGACGGAGAGAGATAGAAGCGGGGGGTTACCTCCTGCTGTTTCTTGAGATCCCTGGAGGGCTTCACCCAGAGGAAATAAGCAAGGGTACCCGCCACCGCCCAGGACGCGAGGTTGCTGCCGCCCCGCAGCCCCCCCAGTGAGTTCCCCACGAAAGACCTCACGTTCCCCAGCGTTCTCCGCCAGCTGCTGCTCGCCACCATTGTCGCAGTTCCCAAGCAAGGTTCACAACTTCTTGTTCCCACCCCCACACCCCCCCCCCCACTTTTCTTCCACCCCCCACGGCACCCACCACCCCTCCTTTCTTCCCCAACAAGTGTAGGCGTCAACCGCCTGCTATCTGGTGCCGCTGAAGGCCACGCCGCCCTCCTCCTTCCGAGTGGCTGCGACAAATGGACCTCCAGTAACACCATCAATTGTAAAGAACAAGAAATGCCATGGGAAAAAGTCCGAAAAACCCTGCCCTTCCTTATTTCCTATTTAAGAAAGCTCCGGACAATAAATAATATTCTTTAAGAAATAAGTATGAATGCTAGGATTTAAAGTTTGAACTCTACCACTACAAGTAAAATACTTGGTCAACTAAGTTTGTCACGTCCTAATAATTCACTATTTATTAAAAAATGACAAAAAATAAATTTAAGAAATAAAACTTAGATTGTATACATCTGTCATTATTATAGCGGAAGTTTTTCATACATACACTCCTCATTACAGTCCACAGGAGGAGTGAGAAAAAGAAAACAAAATAACATTTCCATTTCTAACTACAATACTAGAATGGTAATCTATTGGACTCCAGAGGTTGATTGTCCAGTTCTACACACCCCCTTAAGGGCTAGGCTCTTCCTGTTCACCTAAAAGAGTAGGATTTAATGAGCAATGATGCCTAGTAGAATTCACCCTCTTTATCAACAAGATTAAGATAACCAAGAGTTAAGCAAGAAACTTGACTGATAGCAGTGCTGAATATCAAGGGTGACTGTATACTCATATCAATAGATTGTAGAAAAAGAGTACTGAGTAAGTTTGCACAGAAAAGAAATCAAGATAGTAATCACATTCTGGTTCAAGTAAAGAACACATAATCAACTCATAACAGAATAAGATGATGATCAATCAAGTATGATGCAATGCCAAACATCCAGTAGATCCATTATCGTTCCGTACGACCAGTAAATGAATTCGGGTGCTCCTCCCGGACTGTATCAGCCCCACTTGCACAAACATTTATTTTGATTGAGTCCAAAGACCCAAAGTTGTCATCACAAATCATTTCTATTAAACATTCAAGTATGGTACATAGGTATTCAAAATCTCATGTGTAACAAAGTTTTAGGAGTCAATGCCAATGACTTCAGGAAGATGTAGTCATGAGTGAAACAATCATACTTGGAAGTGTCCAAGAATAATCCATAGTTGGATGTAAATGAAGATTAAATGATTCCTCTCAGTAGTATAGTAGTTAAAATCCAAGAAAATGAGGAAAACAACTTGTTTGAACAATGCTAAAGTGTGTCACCTTGGATTGGGAAAGGAATGGTTCTGGTTAACATCACAAACTGGTGGATGTCGAGAGCCATAGAGTGGCTGTCGACAGCTACTAGTTCATCCAGAACTAGGTTCTGAAATCTGGCCCTTATCTGTCGACAGGCCACAAGTGGTTGTCGACAGATGGTTGTCATCTGTCGACAGGTGGGTTCTATCTGTCAACATCTACTGATTGTTCTGGGATTCTGGGTTTTGGAAGCAAGGTACCTGTCGACAGTTGGGTTTTGTCTGTCGACAACCACAGGTTATTCTACCAGGAATGGTTTAACATCAACTTAGGAGACTCTTCTAAGAGTCTCTACTATTCTATAAAGGATCAAACATGTAGTGGATCTTATATACAATTCTTGACATATCTTTCATGGAGAAAAGGATGGAACAAAGGAGATTACAGCATGGATAGCATGAAAGAACTTATGCTAGGAAGGTTCCGTGTATAAATCTCTTTTAAGAGAGAGTTTTCTTTGCATCTAGAAGAAAGTCCATGTCAAGTACACATGAACATCAACTATAGACATGGCACAAGCTAAAAGAAACATGATCACAGAAAAGAAAGTCATTCCTATTGGTTTTCTACTGAACACAAGTCAAGGTAAGAACATGGTAGACACTTCAACTCAAAGTTCTAACAGAAGAAGGAAACAAGAAGAAGAGAAATCCTACATGTTACAAGAAAGATGGAGGTCCTTATCTTCTCCTCAACTAAGATACCGTTGTGCCAGCAGTAGTTGTAGTAGCGGCACTTGCAACAGTAGGAGCACCAGGAGACACAACAGTAGTAGCTTCAGCAGGAGCAGCAGCAACAACTACAACATGAGCAGCAACATCAGCTACGGCAGGAGTAGCAACAGCAGTTGGAAGGCTGAACAAGGTGGGTAAACTCTTATGGAAGTGGGTGAAGGAGGGTATATATACAGTGTTGTGTGTGGAAGGATTATCTAGAGGGGGGGGTGAATAGAGAATCCTCAGAATTTTTAGCATGAATTAGAAATTAAGAATCTGATTTCAATTCAGTGAGTTAGATGCTCAAGCACACAAAGCAAGATTAGCACAACCACAAGAGAACAAGGAATTTTAAGGTGGTTCGGCTCCAATGAGGAGACCTACATCCACCCCTCACCAAATCAGTGAGGTACCCCTATCAGAAACCCTGACAGAAATTCTCAAACAACCGCTGATTCATAGCTTCTACACAACCGCTGCCTTATAGCTTGAAAACTCAGCTGATACACAGCTTCGATAACCCTCTGATTCATAGCTTCACCTGAGTTGATCCAATCACAATTCGTGAGTGATCAATCCAATCTGCTTCACCAAGAAGCAGATAGCAGCCAATTCAAATGCTCAGAAGAAAGTTTAAAATAATGAAAAGAAAAATTACTAGAATATATGGCAATTTCATCAAACTCCCTGGTTTGGATCTGAATTCGTATGCATCTCTCCCAAATTTTAGAATCATCTTCCCATATGATGAATTCTTTTGGAAATCTACCACAATGAATTCGCAGAAATCAAGAATGAGGGAGATTTCCGATCCTCTATTCTTGAAGACTCAGCATCCGCTTCTTGAAGCTTCAGATCTTGCTTGAATCAACATCGCTTTCATCAGATCATAGCTCCAATTTGAAATTGCGTTGAAGTGCTGCTTCAGAACATCTGATCTCCTCCTTTCTACTCTGCTCAGCTCCTCTTCCTTCACCGTAATGCACGAAATCACTTTTCTCCGTGAACTGGAGCTCTTTTTACCTGATTGCGCGGGATTCTGTGTCATGGGCCCCTCAACCGATTTGCCCAAAAATGGAGAAATCTTTTTGCCGCCAAGAATCGGCGCCTTCTAGAACATCTGACGTGGACAGAGAATATCCCATGTGGTGGGCTTTGGATCACGTGCCTGCTTGATGACCTTTGCATTCTGAGAAAATTCTAAGTGTCCTAGTGTCGACACTGCCAGACTCTAGTGTCGACACATTAACTTCAATTCAAAGAAAAACACTCTTTTCTGATTTCTTAAACACATGACAAACCTGAGATCCCCAAGATATATGCTTGAACTTCTTTCTGAGTTGATCTGATAAACTTTTAGCGTCGACCTCATGCATAGCTAGTGTCGACCTTAGCTTCAATTTTCTTCAAAGTGAATTCTGCCCCTGCTTAGTGTCGACCTTATCACCACATAGTGTCGACACGATTAGAGTTTCACCTTCTTGGAATAAACTGAAGACAACTCTGGTGCTGACATACTCTCTGAGTAGTGTTGGTTTGACTTGATCTCAACCTTTCACATCAACATCCATAGTCCTCTAGTGTCGACCTATGTTCCGGGTAGTGTCGACCTTATCTGACAATTTCTCATTGTTCTTTGATCCAGTTGAGTTGTACCTACAAAATAATTGATATATGTCAATTGTCTTCTCATTTTATATTTTAATATGACATCATCAAAACTAGGGACACAACATACAGGTCCAATTCCATGCATGTATGGCACGTAGCCATACACTTGCCACCGTAAACCCCCATTTGGTTTTATAGCAGCCATGTTAACCATGGGCTTCTACCCCTCTCACACTTATTATGATACGTGTAAGCCACTCACACCAAGTAAAACTGGTCTTACGTAGCCAAGACTACGTAAGCCATATTAAAAAAAAAGGTTACGTAAATAGAGGTTAATTCATCTGGTCCTTTGGTTCATATGTTTTTATGCTTAAATGATGTCCAATCAAGCTGAAATTTCAAACATAAGCCATTGAAAGGTTTTACAAATTATGATAGTTTTAGTTTAATTTTTAGAATTAATTTTTCACCCAACAAAAATTATCCGAAAATTTGTTATGTCGACTTAATCTTGATATCCGCACACCAACAATTCAGAATATTTACATTTATAGAACCAGCGCATTTTTTTGAAAATTATGATGTTTTTAGATTTCAATTCTGATGACGCCATGTGAGAGTGCGCATCTCTGAAGACAACACTAGAATTATATTATTAATACAAAGATAATTCCTAAATTAAATATAATTATATCTCATGAAATTAATTATGTTTTAAAATAAAAAATCATCACATTTTTCTAATTTTCAATAAGTAAAATTTTCGGATGTTACAAAGTTAAATATATATATATATATATATATATATATATATAATATATATATATATATATATATATACGTTTCATTGTGTGTGTATATATATATATACACACACACACACAATGAAACGCTTATATACTTAGAAAGAAAAGAAATACTTGCTACCCAAAATCCTAGAATGTGTGAGACAGACATATGTCTATGGTGTTAATTTTTTTATTATTTTTTGCAATGAAAACCTCACAGAGCAGGCAAACAGAAAAGTGCTCTCTTTTCTAGAAAAAGAGAATATTTTACTCCATCATCACTCACCCAAGGGATAACTTTATTTCATAAATAAGAATTTTACAAAACAGTATCGGAAGATGTCCCTAAAATACAATATCTTAATAGATCAAACTAAAATAAGGGCCCACTTGTTACTGGACTACAGAAGTGATCGATGATTGATTGTCCCTAACAAAATCGATTATCTTAAGAAGAATGCTTGACACTTAACCACTGAAAGGCACTGTAATTGCACTTTGGTCACTGAGAGTCCTGTTAATTGATTGTCGTAGTAAAAAATTGATTATCCAAAGGAGAAGCCTAGACCCATAGCCACTAGCTAGGATAGGAGGTCCTAAACTTGCACATTGATCACTATGAGCTCTCAATAATCAATTGTAGAAGCTGAATAATCAATTATCGTGACTAAAATTTGTTTGGAACTCGGTCAATGGGGCATTGAAGATCGATTGTCCCTTGAACTATAATCAATTACCAAATCTCAATAATCGATTAACATGACTATGAGGCGCGATTGTTGGTTATTGAGAAACTTTGTAGCTACACTCTTATACACCAAGAACATCAATTATAGGCACCAATAATCGATTATCCAGAATGGAATCCTTGATCCTTGGCTGCTAATAAGGTCAAGAAACTAGGTGCAAACATTGGGGCATCCCAAGTTTATCCAATCTGAGTGGACCCTAGACATCAATTCGTAGCTCTGCCTATGCAGTCCATAAAGAAGTAGATAGATAAAAACAACCAAAATTTTCTAATGAATCTGTAACTTGATTGCCTTCTCTATAGATATGTTGGAAATTGATGTCTGCTAAATTTTGTTGTATGCCCCCCAAAATAAGGAGCAATATTTTCCAAGGACTTGGAATCTTCCCATTAACGATATCCAACAAAGTGGTTGAATCTGATTCCACTCTTTTTTTTCATATAGGAAATAAGGGTACTGGTTCATTGATACTAAAAATATGAGCAAGGATACAAGCGGCTTTAAGCCGATAGTACAGTAGGTGTAGGAAATGGGTAATTCCCAAATGCTCAACTTTAGCTACAAAATGCGCCATACAATGAGCTGGCAGGGTTATCTCTCAGGAACAGAAAGAGATTTGAATGGTTGGATGTTCGAATAGGAAATGTCTACAGCTCTACAAGTGAAAGTTTGATTGATTTATAGCTTGGACAATATTTTTAGCATCACTAAAAAGATGAGTGTTCAGAGATATGCAGTTGCCCATTTGGCACCTTCAATAATGCAATAGCTTTAGCTTCACCAGGGTAATTGGCTTATAGGTGAAATGAGCGACCTTGGATATTATGCCCAATAAGGCTCCATATCCAAGTCCACCTCCCGCGATCAGACCGAAGTCTCGCAAGGGATAACTCACACAAGTGCCAGTAAGAATAAAAAAAGACAACCATAAGAGTATAATACATCAGAAAGTACATGTATCTATACTCATTTACCACAATTTTACATTGTCCAATTATTATTACATGTCCAAGAGAAAAGTACAACTACCTGGCATACCTCGAGGGAGCAAAGCTCACACTGAACATGACTACTACGCAGCTGCTGGTGGTACAAGTCTGCCACAACGCGCTGCAAGTCAAAACACGGCAAGCCCTGAAAAGAATTGTAGGGGAGTGAGCCTCAACAAGTCATAGGCTCAACAGGACCTCCCAAAAACAACCACAACCAACAACTGAAAGAAGGAACCAAGTCCTCAACCCCTAAGGTCTCACTGGTGTTGCCCAGCTAGCAAGCTCAGAGGGGGGGTGAATGGGACTCTTAAAAATTATTTAAGACTCAAAACTTGTTCACAAAACAGTCACACAAAAAACCACTTTGTAGATTGTTAGTGTTAGAGAATCGAAAGATCAAACACACAAAAGCAATCTCATGACACAGAGAATTATCCTAGTTCGGATCTCCTCTCCTTAGGAGTCCTATGTCCAGTCCCTGAGCAATATCTCAGGATTTCACTAACAGGGTACAGTCCCCCTTAAGGACACTACAGCACCCCAGCTGGTCTTCTTCAACCGAAGGAACAACACCCTGGATACCCCACCAGGTCTTCCTTCACAAACGAAGGGAACAACACAAGGGAATGTAATCAAAGATATGATGCCCCTAGATCAAGCTTATAGAACACTGCTTGATCTGAAGCAAGGACTGAGAAGAAGAGATCTACAATCAAGGACTCTTCTCAGACAAAAAGGCTCTCTCACAGATCTGAACTTAGCACAGAGAGCAACAGCTAAGGCTGATGGGAATTTTTGCTTGGCTCTCAGAAAAGCTTGCAGAAGGTTTAGGATGTTATGGCTTGTTGTTCAACAACCCTCCTTCTTCTTGACTTCAGGAACTTCATATATCATCTTTTGAAATTTGAACGTTGAAGTGCCCGTTGTCTCTATGCATAAGTGTACGTTAGACTGCTTGACACTTGGAAGCTTCCAGTCAACAGTCTTTTTCCTTAGCACGCAAAGAGAGAAGAGAGAGGATCTTCTGGAATCTCTTTGGCTTCTATTTTGTCCAACGTTGTATGACGGATACTATCAGAGATCTGCACATATTTAAAGCTTTGAACAGTAGACAGCTGGTATCTCTTGTTGTCAGTCAACGTCAGAATGAATGTTCATCAAAATAGTAATGCCATTTTGTTCTTCTAAAAGATGTTTACAGAGAAGATATGATAATGGAAGATATTATGAGCATGCATGCAGAGATACGTATTGTCATAATAAATGCATGGCTGTCAAACGGATATACGTGAAGACTTTGACTTTTCAACGTTTTTAAGGATTAGTCCGAAAATCGAATCATTGTTTTCCATGAAATCGTTATATGCATGACTTATGAAATCATTATGAAATGAGTAAACAGATGCATACACAAATCGTTATGAAGTCATAAACAAATGATGTACAAATCGTTATGACGTTATAAGTAAATTGATGTACAAATCGTTATGACTTTATAAGCAAATCGATGTAAAAATCATTATGACTTTATAAGCAAATCGATGTACAAATCGTTGTGATGTTATAAGCAATCGATATGCAAATCGTTATGACGTTATGCAAATCGATGTACAAATCATTGTGACGTTATAAGCAAGTCGTTACCAAGACTAAAGAAATCGTTACGAGAGCAAATTGTTACAATGACTAAAGAAATCGTTATGAGAGCAAATCGTTATGATGACTAAAGAATCGTTACGAGAGCTAATTGTTACGATGACTAAAGAAATCGTTACGTGAGCAAATCGTTACGATGACTAAAGGAATCGTTACGAGAGCAAATCGTTACGATGCTAAAGAAATCGTTACAAGAACAAATCGTTACGAACCACTTAACGAATCGTGTGAGGCAAGTCTTTGCGATCACTTAACGAATCGTTGTGAGAGAAAATCATTGCGATCACTTAACGAATCGTTGTGAATAAACCGAAGAAATTGTTATACTGCCCAAATCGATAAAAGCACATAGCGAATCCTTGTGAATATGAAATCGTTATAGCTCTATAGAAATCGTTATGACCTATAATGGAAATCGATGTGTACTTAGAGAAATTTTATGTGAATGAGCTCTAAATACTTCAGGGTGAGATACTTACAGAATTTGCTTGACTTTTCTTGATCCATTTCTATGCTCAAGACTTGTAGAAAATATGTTAGATTAAACTTTATATAGTTTTGTTAATCACCAAAATAGATATGTAATTTATTTGAATTACATGGAGATAAACTGATCATCAACTCCCCCTTTTGGTGATGAAAAACATAGCATTGAACCAAGATATTCTGAAATAACACTTTAGTGATATTGCGAAATCATAACAGATGTGTTTCAGAAGTTGCTATATTTTCTCCCCTTTTTGTCATTTAAGCAAAAAGATAAGGTATTAGGACAAAGAAAGACAAATAAGAGAGAAAAGACAAATGAGAGAGCACAAAATGATGTATTATGCTTGAGGAGGTACATGGAGATAGAAAGCAGGAGACAGAAGAGAGGCATAGTGAGAAATAGTTTCCAGGCCTGCTCCTCCTGCTTTCAAAAAATTGCCTAAAGATCCCAGGTTCAATAGAGTAGGAGGGTCCCATGATGGGAGCCATCCTTCGAAGATGATGTACCAGCTGCTCATCAAGAAGTCAAGCATACTGATCTGAATCAAGGGAGACCTTGAGGAAGGAGACTTTCCCAAAGCTGGCACAGGCAAGAAATTGATCCATGGAGACTGGATAGAAATTTTGCTTGCGCTTCAAGTCTATCCGCATAGCTACATAGACCTTGTACCTTTCAACCCAGGTTGATAAGGATCATGAACAAGATGAATGGAGTTCATGTCCAGAAAGGTAGCTACTGAAATCTGAGGTTGACCTTCCTTGGCTAGGGACTCATTCACATTGGAGAGCTGCTGAGCGGAAAGAGGATAGAGCTTGGTCCAATCTGCAAGAGAT
Source organism: Colocasia esculenta (assembly GCA_014218235.1). Taxonomy (NCBI): domain Eukaryota; kingdom Viridiplantae; phylum Streptophyta; class Magnoliopsida; order Alismatales; family Araceae; genus Colocasia; species Colocasia esculenta. The sequence goes on from JACBKR010000822.1 coordinate 15,005, forward strand.
AGCCTTTCACATTCTGACAAAGCAGAGGCAAGAACATTTGCAGTGACATGGCCCTGGTGATATTCCCTGAACAGAAACCTGTTGAAGTGCACCAGATACCCTTTCTGCACTTTGATTCTGCCCATGACTCTGGCAAAAACGCTCAAAGATAATTGAGCCTACAGAGGAATCCATTATGAGAGAGTGAAGAGGGGGAAGAAAGGCGGATTCAGGCAGCTGGAGGGTTGCAAAATCTACTTGGATAACTTCAGTGTGAGCTCCACCTGGTCCAAGTGCTTTAATGGCCTCCATAAACTGACCCAACTGGATCTCTGGCAAACAGTGAAGATACCGATAATCATTGAAGAGTTTGAAGTGCCTGATCATCCTGATCTCCTTTTGAATGAAAGGGGCCCAGCTGTCCTTATGATGGATGAGGAACCATTCGGATAAGGTCAGGGAATGGTCCCTTGGAGGGAACCTGGCAGATCTGGCAAGTAGAAATTTGTTGTAGAGAATTTTATTGGTCGAGCCCACTGCTCTTTAGATTGGGATTCGGCTGCAGTGAAAATCTGGATTTTAGGGGTTAGAAAGAAAGGTGTAAAGCAAAATAGTGGTGAGATGGTCGGTGAGATGTATATGAGGAAGATTAAAGATGGAGGCAAAAAAACTTTTCGGAGGGATTCCCTGTAGAGAGGTTTGTTTTTGGTGACCTCTGTTAGAGAAACCATAAAGGAGGAAGGATAAGAAGATCTGAGGATTTAGAGAAAGAGGAGGTGATTTTTCGTTTCTTAGGAATAGGACTAGAGGAGTTGTCCTATGAATATGTTCTCAACCTTCAGAACAGATTGGAGAATGGCTACTTCAAACTCATCTTGATGGCCTAAGATAGAGACCATTAATCTGAGCATCCTCCAGAATGATAGTAATGAAGGAGGGAGGAGCAGAAGGATGAAGAAGAGAATGAGAGGTGGAAGAAGGTATGGCAGTTGGTCCAGAAGAGGAAGGACCAGAGGAGGAGGAGGCTGCTGATGATGAGGGGCTGGAGGGTCCTCAAAGAGGAGAGGTGGAGGAATGTGAGTGGAAGAGACAGGAGATGTAGTGGATGGTGAAGGAATGGGGCTGGAGAGGAGATGACTCTGGGTAGAGGTTGTTTGAAGGGTTGAGGAGCTGGAGGTGCTGTGGAGGATGAGGGTGGAGAAGGTGGGGCTGGTGTCTGAATAGGAGAGGGAGCTGGGGGTTCAGGAGCAATAGCTCTCTCTTCGACTTGGACCGGCTCAGATTCAGTCACCACTGGCCCGGTTGGCCCTGACACATCCTCACTGGCCCTATGGCCCTTGCAGATCCTCAGCTGGCCCTGTTGACCTTGCAAATCCTCAACTGGCCCTGTTGGCCCTCAACTGATGACCCAGATGCCCTGATTCTTTTATAGGCAGAGACCTGATGGTCTAGGGACTTCTTCAGTTCCCTCATAAGGGTGAGCTGCAGGTGGTGGAGAAGTAGGAGGTGCTAATGATCTTCCCTCTTTATGATATCTGAAAGTAGAGACTTCATGCTTCCCATTTCTTTGTTGAACCACCGGATTGCATTCTTTACTTGTGACAACTCCTTTGCAGCTGAGGCTTGGCTCATAAAGAGAGAGTTGACATCTGCTGGACTGAACAAAGAATTTCACCTTGGGCATCCAGTTTCTATCACAGGCTTCAAATTGATAATTATTTATTTCTAAACCCTCTGATGTGGAGAATCCGCAAGGAGAGGAATATCTGATGCGACTTCTTTTCCTTTCTCCCTTGCTTTGTCCACAGGATCCTGCTCTTCTGATTCGGAAGAACTTGCAGTTTCTCCTTCTCTAAACTGATCTTCTGAGGAATTTTCAGTTTTCTCCCCCTAAGTCTCACTCCCTTGCCACCCAAAATCTCCCCATCAGCAGGGGCATCTTCCATGGGTGCATCCATATGCACATCTACTACTTGATTCTCTGGATAGGTGGATCTTCCATCTGAACAATATTGTGACCAGATGCCACATTTGCATTTCCTTTATCTTGCTCTCCTTAGCAGGAGCATCTTCCACTTGATCAATTACAACATTGATTTCTTGCTCCCCTGAATGGGAGCTTCCTCTATTTCAACTTCAGTGTGGCCTGAGGCCACAGCTTCTGCAATGGGAACCTCACTTGCTACTGGATCCCTCAAGGAGTTATGGATGGATTCCAGTACATCTCTGAGTACTGAGCCTATTCAAGAAGAGGGAGGAGGATCCACTGAACTGCATCCTATAGGCACAATGTCCTCAGGAGGAATATCCTCGATCCTGCTGCTTGATACTGCTATTGCTGGCTCTTCTTGAACTTCGACTGATACTGCTGCTGCTGGTTCTGCTGCTTGGGCCTCTTGGGCTTCGTCAATGTTGGCTTCACCCTCAGCCACAGAGGTCTTCGACCAAATCCCATTGACAACTAAAAAACCACTTTTCCTTAAATTTCTGGACGGATTGCTTGGCCCATCTTCTCAGACACATCTCCTACTGTACTTATACCATAGTGCTGAAAATCTTCGTCAGGAGATGGGCATAAGGTAAAGACACATTCAGCTTGCTCTTTGTGTCCCATACCTGAGCGCTTGCAAACTTCATCCTCTCAATCATGAGTTCTGCTGTGTGATTTCTTGGTTCTTGATGGCCCAGAACATTAAATCTGAATCAACCTAGTGCAGGAGGAAAAAGTGGCACTCTGGGAACCACAATCTGACAAACTACAAAGTGTAGATGCGATTGAATGCATTCAATTGGTTTACATCAACCTGTCATCTTTCAGTCTGAACTCGGAACCAACTATCCCCAAACCCTTTTCTTGGACATTCACAGTGTGAACTCCACTGTGTCCGGAGGTACCCACACAAAGAGAGATGCTAATAGATCTTGAGTGACCTAATCGGGTTCCCTTGACCATGGAAGTCAAGGTCCCGTCAGCCTCTGATTTCAGACACACATAGAAGGCTTTACTAGGTCCGGAAAACTTACTTCAGAGATAGTAGCCATCTTCGTCCACTTCAATCTGTCCAAAGCTTCGACGATGCTCTCCATTCCGTTCTTCTGCAAATCTGCCACATCCACTGCTTTGTGACCGCATAGCTTGATTTTCACGGTCACAAACCTTACTTGCTACTCGGCGGTGAAATTCGGCTCTGTAGCCCCCGACGCTGCTGGAAACACCAGAGGAGGCCATGGATTCGAATGGAGAAAGTTTCTGGAGGACTGGAAGGAGATTGGAGTAGAAGCCCTCAAGAAATTTCCGGCGGGAAGAGGTTGGAAGCTTGAAATCCCAGAAAGTCGATGCCGAGTCGATAGGGTATCGCCTCAGGCAGAAGGAAGACGACGATGAAGAGATGTGAATCATTGCCGCACAGATTTTGGGAACATCAAAAGAATGACTTTTAGAATTTAGGGGCGCCATGATGGCGGAAAACGACAAAACTGACTAGATCGATAGGAATAAACTCTTATAAAATAACGAACCGTCATGATAAAATTAAAAGGATTAGCAATAATTGGAATTTTGCTCAAATTTTTGGGAGGGAAAAAATAATTCAAATTCTGAAAGTTAATATTTCAGTTTTAAATAGATACATATTTCACAATTTACACATGCCTAATTCCCTTCTAAGAGAAGTAAATCTCTCTTCAGGTAAGGCCTTTGTGAAGATGTCCGCTAACTGATTGTTTGTATCGATAAATGAAATATCTATGTTCCCATTTGCTACATGATCACGAATAAAATGATATCTAACCTCAATGTGTTTAGTCCTTGAGTGTTGTACTGGATTCTTGGTCAAATTTATAGCACTGGTGTTGTCACATAATAGTGGAATTGTTTGATATGTAGCCATAATCCTCAAGTTGTTGCTTGATCCATAGGAGTTGTGTACAACAACTTCCAGCAGCCACGTACTCAGCTTCAGCTGTTGACAGTGCTACTGAATTCTGTTTCTTGGAGGACCATGATATCAGACATCCTACAAGGAATTGACAACAACCACTGGTGCCTTTTCTATCTATTTTGCATCCAGCGTAGTCAGCATCAGAGTATCCTACTAAGTTAATTTCACATGATTTTGGATACCAAAGACCTAAGTCATGAGTTCTAGCTAAATATCTAAAAATTCTTTTTACTGAAATTAGATGAGATTCTCTAGGATCTGCCTGATACCTAGCACACATGCATACACTAAATAAAATATCAGGTCTACTAGCAGTTAAGTATAGTAAGGATCCTATCATACCTCTGTAGATTTTTTGATCTACATTCTTACCATCTTTGTCACTGTCCATTCTTATTGATGTGCTCATAGGTGTTGACAGTGGCTTGGCATTATCAAATCCGAACTTTTTTAAGAGTTCCTTGGTGTACTTAGCTTGGCAGATGTGAGTCCCTTCCTTTCCTTGTTTGATTTGCATTCCAAGGAAGTAGTTGAGCTCTCCCATCATGCTCATCTCGAACTCTCCCTGCATAAGCTTCTCAAAGTACTTGCAAAGAGATTCATCAGTGGAACCAAATATTATGTCATCAACATAAATTTGAACAAGCAATATATGTTTGACCTTGGACTTGATAAATAGTGTACTATCTACTTGACCTCTAATGAAACCATGGTCTAATAGAAATGAGCTAAGCCTTTCATACCAGGCTCTAGGTGCTTGTTTTAAACCATATAGTGCTTTGTGTAGTTTAAAAACATGATTCGGAAATTCAGTGTCATCAAAGCCTGGAGGTTGTTCTACATAAACTTCCTCTTTAATAAAACCATTAAGAAATGCAGACTTTACATCCATTTGAAATAATTTCACATCTAGTGCAGATGCATATGCAAGTAGGATTCTAATAGCCTCAAGTCTAGCATAGGTGCATAGTTTCATCAAAATCTATGCCTTCCTCTTGGGAATAGCCTTGAGCTACCAATCTGGCCTTGTTTCTTATGATCACACCAGCTTCATCCAATTTATTTCTGAACACCCATTTGGTGCCAATCACTAGATGATCTGATGGTCTAGGAACAAGTGACCAAACCTGGTTTCTCTTGAACTGATTCAGTTCATCTTGCATGGCTAAAATCCAAGATTCATCAGTGATAGCTTCATTGACTACCTAGGCTCTATTTGAGAAACAAGAGCTAAATAATCACATGGAATTATGTTACCTCTTGTTCTTACCCCTACAGATGGATCACCAATGATGTTTTCAGGAGGGTGATCTTCTTATATCTCCATTCCTTTGGAAGATTTTCATGTCGATATCCTTTTGTTGCAGGTCTTCCAGAGGTGGATCTTCCTTGTCCTCAATTGAGTAGTTCTTTAGTTTCTTGGACAATTCATCTGCATCATCATTATCACTATCTTCTTCCTTTCTCAAGGAAGGGTTAGTTTCATCAAAGATAACATGTACTGACTGCTCAATTAATAAAGTGCGCTTATAAACACTCTATAACCTTTAGGTTTAGAAGCATACCCATGAAGATGCCTTCATCTGATTTGGCATCTAACTTACCAATGTCTCTTTTCCGTTGTTGTGGATGAAGCATGGACATCCGAATGTCCTGAAGTGACTGATCTTGGCTTCTTCCCTTAAACAATTCATACGCAGTCTTTTTCAAGATAGGCCTGATCATACTCTATTGATGATGTAGCTTGCTGTGTTGACTGCTTCAGCCCAAAAATATCTTGGCAGATCATATTCTGATAACATTGTTCTTGCCATATCCAATAAAGTCCTATTCTTTCTCTCAGCAACTCCATTCTGTTGTGGTGTCCTTGGTGCTGAGAAATTGTGCTCTATTCCTTGGTCATCACAGAATTTTGCAAATTTATCATTTTGAAATTCTCCTCCATGATCTGACCTGATTCCAATAATGCTGAACTTCTTATCTTTCTGAACCTTTTTACTGAAGCTTACAAGCTATCAAATGTATCATCTTTGTGTTCCAGAAAGAATACCCATGTGAATCTTGAATAGTCATCTACTATAACGAATCCAAATTCTTTCCTCCAAGACTTGTGGTCCTCATTGGCCCAAATAAATCCATATGAAGGAGTTCTAAGGGTTTGGAGGTTGTTACCACAGTCTTTGACTTGAAGGATGACTAGTGTGCTTTCCTTTTGCACATGGTCCACAGACACCGTCTATTTTTGTGCTAACCTTGGTAGACCTTCCACTAGGTTTCTCTTGATCAGCTTTCTCATGCCATCTAGACTGCAGTGGCCCAATCTTCTGTGCCACAACTCAGTTGACTGCTCTTTGCTGGCTGCTAAACAAATGTCTTGATCTTTCAACTGTTCAAGTAAAGTACGTACATATTCTTCTCTCTGTTGGCTTCAAAAATCACATCTCCATCCTTCATAATACTGCATTTGGATTCTTGAAAAATCTGATGTCCTTTGTTGCATAACTGGCTAATGCTGAAAGGTTGTGCTTCAGGCCTTTACACATAGAACATTTTAATTACTATCTTGCCTTTGCTGCTCACTGATCCACTGCCTATCACAGTCCCTTTTCCATTATCTCCATAGGTGACTGTGCCTTCTTCAGCTTCTAAATGGGTAAACACCTTTTGTTTCCTGACATATGCCTTGAGCACCCGCTGTCCAGGTACCATTTTGATGCTCGAAGGCCTCCTGAAATAAAGACACTAAGCTTTAGGTACCCAAGTTCTTTTGGGTCCTTGCTGGTTAGTATTCTCGTCCTTTTTTAATTATCCAGATTTTGTGTTTAGTTGGACAGTTATTTGGAATGTCCTAGCTTGTTGCAGTGACTGCAACATGTTGTTCTAGTTATTTTTCATATGGAGTATACTTAAAGTTTGATTTATATGCTATATCTTGTTCAGGTACGAATTTTGGAGTTGGATATATTTTAGGGTATACTGTTGTATCTTCATTATCTGGTGGAATGTAACCTAATCCATTCTTCCTTTTACCTGATCTTCTGGCTCCTCTTATTATTAAAGAATTTTTATTAGTAATTTTACTAACATACTTGATAGTTTATCATTTTCTTCTGTTAGTCTTTTGATTTCATTTTTAGTTGGTCTGAACTTTCTTGTTTTTCTAGTTTTGCTATTTGATTATTTTATCTTTTAGATCTTCGCACAACAACTCATTTCTTCTTTAAGTTCACTAACTTGCTTCTCTAGTTATTCTTTTTTTATTTAAATCTGAATTGGTATTTTCTAGACATGCAACATTTTCTTACTAGTTTTAATAATTTAGATACTTCTCTATTTACCATACAGTTCATTAAACTCATCTTCTAAGTTATTTGAATCAGAATCATTACAGGAATCAAAGGATGAGTCAGAGGTTACCTTTTCTGCGATGTCTGCCATGAAGGCTAGATTTGCCTTTTCTTCTTCCTCACTGTTTGAGCTTGACTCGCTATCCGAGTCACTGCTGTTGTCCCAAGCTGCTGCCATGGCTTTCTTCTTATATCTTCTGAACTTTCTTGAGTTGCCCTTCATTCTGAATTCAGATTTCTTGAGCTTTGGACACTCTGCCTTGATGTGTCCTAGCTTCTTGCACTCATAACAAATTGGTTCATTCTTCTTTATGTCCTTTGCTTCAGGTTTCTTGAAATCCTTTCCCTTTTTGAAGTATCGTTACCAGATTGATACTTCTTTTTCTTGGCCAATATCCGCTGTAGTCTTCTAGACAACATTGCTTCTTCATCTTCACTGTCTTCACTACTGGCTTCATCTTCTGATTGTTCCTCAGAGCTGCCTTCTACTGCTTTGAGGGCATTTGTGTGCTTCTTTTTGTGGATGATTATCCTAATCTCTCCATGTTTATCTCATGGGCCATGAGGGATCCAATGAGCTTTTCCAATGACATTCTTTTCAAGTCATTGGCTTCTTCTACAGCTGTTACCTTGGGAGTCCAAGAAGATGGTAGGGATCTAAGAATTTTCCTTACCATGTCTCCCATCTCATACCTTTTCCTAATCCTGCTAATCCTTTGGTGATATCTGTAAATCTACTGAACATTTGGGTTATAGATTCTCCTGGTTGCATCTGGAACCTTTCATATTATGTCACCAGAATGTCTATCCTGTTTCCTTGACTTTGTCGGTGCCTTCATAAGTGATCCTGAGCTTTTCCCACATTTTCATGGCGGATTTGCAGGCAGATACACGGTTGAATTCCTTTTTACTGAGGGCACAACAAAATGCTTTGGCTTTGCAGTTGAGAGAAATCTTCTTTCTATCATCTTCTGTCAAGTTGTCTCTGTGTTTAGAACAACTAGATCGCCTTCTTCTACTATGGACCATATTTGGAAATCGAATCCTTGTAGGAAGTATTCCATTCTTGTTTTCCAGTAGGTGTAATCTTCACCGTCGAATAGCGGTGGCCTGTTGACTGACTGACCTTCTGAGTGACCTTGAGCTGCCATTTGATCTTTTCTCTTCAGATCGTTGGATCTACTTCTTTGTCGAAGAGACTAGCTCTGATACCACTTGTTGCCCAGCTAGCAAGTCCAGGGGGGGGTGAATGGGATTCTTAAAAATTATTTAAGACTCAAAACCTGTTCACAAAACAGTCACACAAAACACACTTTGCAGATTGTTAGTGTTAGAGAATCGAAAGATCAAACACATAAAAGCAATCTCACGACACAGAGAATTATTCTGGTTCGGATCTCCTCTCCTTAGGAGTCCTACATCCAGTCCCTGAGCAATATCTCAGGATTTCACTAACAAGGGTACAGTCCCCCTTAAGGACACTACAACACCAACACCCCAGCTGGTCTTCCTTCAACCGAAGGGAACAACACCTGAATACCCCACCAGGTCTTCCTTCACAACAGAAGGAACAACACCTGGATACCCCACCAGGTCTTCCTTCACAACCGAAGGAACAACACAAGGGAATGTAATCAAAGATATGATGCCCCTAGATCAAGCTTATAGAACACTGCTTGATCTGAAGCAAGGATTGAGAAGAAGAGATCTACAATCAAGGACTCTTCTCAGACAAAAAGGCTCTCTCACAAATCTGAACTTAGCACAGAGAGCAAGAGCTAAGGCTGATGGGAATTTTGCTTGGCTCTCAGAAAAGCTTGCAGAAGGTTTAGGATGTTATGGCTTGTGTTCAACAACCCTCCTTCTTCTTGACGCTTCAGGAACTTCATATATCATCTTTTGAAATTTGAACGTTGAAGTGCCGTTGTCTCTATGCATAAGTGTACGTTAGACTGCTTGACACTTGGAAGCTTCCAGTCAACAGTCCTTTTTCCTTTCATGCACGCAAAGAGAGAGAGAGAGGATCTTCTGAATCTTCTTTGCCTTCTATTTTGTCCAACGTTGTATGACAGATACTGTCAGAGATCTGCACATATTTAAAGCTTTGAACAGTAGACAGCTAGGCTATCTCTTGTTGTCAGTCAACGTCAGAATGAATGTTCATCAAAATAGTAATGCCATTTTGTTGTTCTAAAAGATGTTTACAGAGAAGATACGATAATGGAAGATATTGTGAGCATGCATGCAGAGATACGTATTGTCATAATAAATGCATGGCTGTCAAACGGATAGACGTGAAGACTTTGACATTTCAACGTTTTCAAGGATTAGTCTGAAAATCGAATCGTTGTTTTCCATGAATCGTTATATGCATGACTTATGAAATCGTTATGCAAATGAGTAAACAGATGCATACATAAATCGTTATGAAGTCATAAACAAACCGAAGTACAAATCGTTATGACGTTATAAGCAAATCGATGTACAAATCGTTATGACTTTATAAGCAATCGATGTACAAATCGTTATGACTTTATAAGCAAATCGATGTACAAATCGTTGTGATGTTATAAGCAAATCGATATGTAAATCGTTATGACGTTATAAGTAAATCGATGTACAAATCGTTGTGACGTTATAAGCAAGTCATTACAATGACTAAAGAAATCGTTATGAGAGCAAATCGTTACGATGACTAAAGAAATCGTTACGAGAGCAAATCATTATGATGACTAAAGAAATCGTTACGAGAGTAAATTGTTACGATGACTAAAGAAATCATTACGTAACGAGAGAAAATTGTTACGATGACTAAAGAAATCGTTACGTGAGCAATCGTTACGATGACTAAAGGAATCGTTACGAGAGCAAATCTTTACGATGCTAATGAAATCGTTACAAGAACAAATCGTTACGAACCACTTAACGAATCGTTGTGAGGGCAAGTCTTTGCGATCACTTAACGAATCGTTGTGAGGGCAAATCGTTGCGATCATTTAACGAATCGTTGTGAATGTAAATCGAAGAAATCATTATACTTCCCAAATCGATAAAAGCACATAGCGAATCCTTGTGAATATGAAATCGTTATAGCTCTATAGAAATCGTTATGACCTATATGGAAATCGATGTGTACTTAGAGAATTTTATGTGAACTGAGCTCTAAATACTTCAGGGTGAGATACTTACAGAATTTGCTTGACTTTTCTTGATCCATTTCCTGTGCTCAAGACTTGTAGAAATATGTTAGATTAAACTTTATATAGTTTTTTTAATCACCAAAATAGATATGTAATTTATTTGAATTACATGGAGATAAACTGATCATCAGCTGGCAGCACTAACTGATGCACCACAGAAGTAAAACGTATTAACAATAAATATAATGGAACTACATTAAATATGAACACACTAATTGTCATGGTTTACAGGAAATAAAAGAAGCAACAAGACTAGTGTAGACACACCAGTCCACCACGACAGTTGAAAGAACCACGCCACAAGCCATATAGACCAACCACTGACTGACGGTAACAAGATTGACAACAAAGAGCCAGTCCGCCACAAAACGAACGAGTGATGCAAGGCCACACAGGCCAACAACCAACGAAAGGTAACGGGGAGGGTTACTCCACCACAATACCATGATAGAAAACACATCAGAGAACTACCCACACAAGGGTAAAACATCACAAATGGAAGGTCACAAAATGCGACTTCCACAGAAACTGATCCACCTCAACACTTGATAAGGCTAGCACATTGCATGTCACAACAGCCAACAATCCACACAGGGTACAGGTACCTAAAGCCACGAGGTACCAAGACAAACCACCACCACACACAAAACTGCAACACAACTGTGCCTCCTAGTAGGCACACCACAGCGAGTCAAACCACAACCGGTGGGTCACCACTCACAACCCACAACCTATGACGGTCCTCGTGTTCAGGCCCGTTAACCCAATAACGTGCCCGACACGACTCCGCCTCTCACGATCGGGCCGAAGCCTCGCAAGGGATATCATTCACACGTGTCCATGGAAATATAAAGAAACATACTGAACACACATAAGAAACCATTTCTCACATATTCACATGAATGTACATATTTAGTTCCATACATAAGTCATTAAACAAGTACAACAACCTGTTGCCTAGTTGACGAGCCCAGAGGAGGGGGGGGGTGAATGGGTCTTTTTAAAAATAATCTAGAAGATACTTGTAACTAAAAACATTCACACAAACGTTCTTCGAAGGAGGTTAGTGACCGTTAGTTTAAATATCAAAGACACAACGAAAACAATCACACAACACAAAGGATTATCCTGGTTGGACCTCCTTTCCTTAGGAGTCCTACGTCCAGTCCCTGAGCAACCACTCAGGTTTTTACTAACTAGGGAACAGTCCCCCTAAGGACGCTACAACACCCAGCTCGGCTAGTCTTCCTTCACACCTGAAGGGAACAACAACACCCTGGATCCCACCAGGTCTTCCTTCACAACCGAAGGGAACAACAACACCCTGGATCCCACCAGGTCTTCCTTCACAACGAAGGGAATAGCACCCTGGATACCACTAGGTCTTCCTTCACAACCGAAGGGAAACACCACAAAGAGAATGGAATAAGATCAAGCCCATAGATCAAGCTTTTTAACAAGCAAGGATCTGAAGCAACTAGAACTGAGAGGAAGAACTCAAAGCTAAGCGCACTCTCAGAACTACACAAGCTCTCTCAAGACTTTCACTACAGTGAGAGAGCAAAGAGCGAAAGCTAGGTGGAATGAAGTTCTTGGCTCTAGATTTCTTGCCGAAAAATTTGAATGCTTGAATATGAGATGCTTGTTCTCTTCTTCGTTGGTTCTTCCATTCTTTTCATTCTATCTTTGAATTTATATCTTCTATTTGAAATACTGCCGTTGAAGTAACCGTTGTCTCTTGGATTGATAGACGTTAGACTGTTTGACATTTGAAAGCTTCAACTATCTTTTAACCATTTGAGCACGCAAAGAGATAGGGTCTTCTTACGTCTATAGGTCCAACGTTGTATGATAGAAAGTCTTCAGGACCCTGCACACATTAAATGCTAGAACAGTAGACAACTCAAACTGTCTCTTGTTGTCAGTAGACGTTGATGTGAGTATTCACTAGAATAGCAATCCCAAATAGCTTGTTTTAAAAGATGTATATAGAGTAAGCACAATAATGGACAATATTGTCTGCATGCATGCATAGATACGTTCAGAACTCATAAATGCAGGAGTGACAGATAGATATATGCGTGACTTTGACTAGTCAACGCTTCAAGTGATAAGATAAACATCAAGTTCATATAAACTGTAAAGTCGTTGTCTATATGACTTATGAAATCGTTATGAATACAACAAGTCATTATAGAGAGTAAATCATTAAGGTAAGTGTATGTGTTCAACAGGGAAATCATTATGAACACTTATCAAGTCGTTATGAGCTCTAAAGAAATCGTTGTGAGCGCTTAAAGAAATCTTTGTGCAAAGCAAATCGTTATGAGCGCTTAAGAAATCTTTGTGCAAAGCAAATCGTTATGAGCGCTTAAAGAAATCGTTGCGCAAAGCAAATTGTTATGATAACTTACGAAATCGTTATGACAGGCAAGTCATTATGCTTTCTAAAGAGATCGTTACGGTAACTTATGAAATCGTTACGGCGAGCAAGTCGTTGCGAGTTCTAAAGAAATTGTTACGGTAACTTATGAAATCGTTACGGAGAGCAAGTTGTTGCGAGTTCTAAAGAAGTCGTTACGGTAGCTTATGAAATCGTTATGACAGGCAAGTCGTTGCGAGTTCTAAAGAAATCGTTACGGTAACTTATGAAATCGTTACGACAGGCAAGTTGTTGCGAGTTCTAAAGAAATCGTTACGGTAACTTATGAAATCGTTATGACAGGCAAGTCGTTAAGCTTTTAAAAGAAATCATTGCGATGACTTATAGAATCGTTACAACATCGACTTGTTTGAAACAACATGACTTTTCAGTCTTATAAGGAAATCGTTATGAATTTCAACAGAAATCGATATGGACTTAGAGAAATATTTGTTGAAAAGATTAAAGCTTCAGAGAAGTAATGCATACCTTTATTGGCTTGTTTGACCTTGGTATTTTTCCTGTATTGTAAGACTTATGAAATATTCATTAGATATTATTTATAAAAACTAGTTTAGTTTTGTTAATCACCAAAATACATATGTAATTAATTAAAATTACATGGGGACAGACTGATCATCAATCTCCCCCTTTTTGGTGATGACAAAACTGAACAATAAGCATGGATAAAAAAAATCTGAAATCAGTCTGAAGATATGACATGCTAATTTTCTTCCTTAAAAAAATATTAGAGTGTATTTCAGACATGCTAATTTTCTCCCCCTTTTTGTCATTGATCTAAAAGACAATCTGAGACAAAGAAAGAAGAGAAAAGATAGAAGCAGATAACCAAGGGAATTTTCATTAACTTTGAGGTGGTACAGGTAAATAGAAAGCAGGAGACAAAAGAGAGGCAAAATGGGAAATAGTTTCCCATGCCTGTGCTTCCTGCTCTTCAAAATGAGTTTTAAAGACTCCAAAAGACAAAGAGTAGGTTGGTCCATGGAGGAAGCCATCCTTTTGAGATGAAGATCTAGGTGCTGATAGAGGAGATCAGCATATGCATTCTTGTCCATGTTCATCTTGAGGAAACGACGAGTCCCAAAGTTGGCACAGGTGAGGAATTGGTCCATGGTCACAGGATAGTGATTGTGACTATCTCTGAGAGCTTTATGCAGGGCTACATATACTTGTATCTTTCCTCCCAGACTTTGAAAGGGTCATCAACAAGATGTATAGATTCATATCCAAGAAGGTAGCTGGAGAAATGGCTGGTTTGCCTTCCTTGGCCTGAGCTTCATTGAGTGCAAACAACTGCTGAGCTGACAAAGGGTAGAACTTAGACCATTCTGAGGATGTCAGCCTTTCACATTCAGACAGAATGGGGGCTAGAACTTAGCACTTACATGCCCCTGGTGATATTCCCTAAATAGGAATCTAGGAAAAGCAACCAGGCAGCCTTTCTGTACTTTAATTCTGCCCATTACTCTAGAAAAACGCTCAAAGATGATGGATCCTACAGAGGATTCCATAACTAGAAAAATATATTGAGGAAGGGTTATCTCTTCAGGCACTTGGAGGGTAGCAAAATCTACCTAAACATCTGAAGTATGTGAGATATCCAGAGTTAGAGCTGAAATGGCTTTCTGAATTGGCTAAGCTGAACCTTGGAAGTCTATGAACATATCTGTAATTGTTGAATAGCATGAAATGTCTGATCATTTTGATTTCCTTTTGAATGAAGGGTGCCCAAAGTTCTCTATGATACAACCGGAACCATTTGATAAGGTCAGGGAGTGGTCCCTTGGAGGGAATCTAGCAGATTTGGCAAGAATAAATTTCTTGAAGAGATCCTTGTGACCTTTGCTCCATTGGTCTTCTGATTTGAGTGGGCAAGAGAGAAAATTCTGAATTTTTCAGATTTGTAAGAGAAGTGTAGGGAAGAATGGTGTGCAAATGATCTATGAGATCAAGAAAGGGAAGGTTAATGATAGTTGCAAGAACAACCTTTGAGAGATATTCTCTGTACAGTGGTTTATGCTTGTTGTCCACTGTGAGAGAAAACCACAAAGGTGGGTATTTGGGTTCAGAGGAAAGGAGGAAGTAGAAGTAAGTTTCCTCTTCTTGGGGGCAGGACTGGAAGAGTTTGCCCTATGGACATGTTCCTCCAACCTTCAACACAGACCTGAGGATCCCTTCCTCAAACTCATCCTTTATTTTCCATAAAGGGAGAGTTAAGTTAGGCTCTTTCAGGTATGATAGTGATGAAAGAGGGTGGAGGAGTAGGATGAAGAAAAGAGTGGGAAGTAGTGGGAGGTCATCAACTGGTCCAAGGGAGGGACCAGAGGAGGAGGAGGAGGCTCCAGCTGAGGATGCTGGAGGGGCCTCAAGGATAGGAGAAGGAGAATGAATTGTAGTAGAGGAGGTAGAAGATGAGGTGGACTGAAATGGTGCTGTGGAGAAGAAACAGATCTAGATTGAGGCTTCTTGAAGTTTGTTTGGAGCAGGAGGAGCTGTAGGAGCTGAGGGTGGAGTTGGAGGAATAGGTGTGTGAGAGGGAGAAGAGGGAGCTGGGGGCTTGGGTGCCAAGGACTCATCTGCCTCTTTCTGCACAGACTCACTCTCCATGGCCCTGATGGCCTGACCTTGCTCAGCTGGCCCTGGAGGCCCTTTAACCTGATCAGCTGGCTCAGATGGCCCTTCAACATTTACTGCTGCCTCTGCTGGTGCTGCTGCTGCTTCTGGCCCTATTGGCTTTGCCTCTTGAACTGATGGCCTTGAAGGCCCTGACTCCGGAACCTGGGCTGCAGGAGGTGGAGGAGGAGGAATTTGAGCTCCAACCACCTTGAGAATGTCTCCCAGCAAATTTTCATAGTCCCCATTTCTTGGTTAAACCACTTCATGGCATTTCTTATGTTGGAAATTCCTTTGTAGCTGATGCTTGGCTCATGAAGATGGAGGATACATCAGATTGAAGAGAACACAGGATAGTGCCTTGAGCATCAAGCCTCTCAATCATAGGCTTCAAATTTATTACAATCTTCTGCCTCATTTGTCTTTCATGTGGAGTATCTGATAAGAGTGGTACTTTAGGCTCCACTTCTTTCCGTTTCTGCCTAGCCTCTGAAGCTGGAGGAGGCTGATCATCATCTGAATCTGAGGAGCTGGCTGTCTCCCCTTCTCTGACATCATCCTGATCATGAGGTAGGTCTTCATCAACTGGTACATCACCCATGGCTCATCATGGTGAGCTGCTTCTTCTTCTTGACCTTCCTTGGATTGCTCCCCTGAGCAGGAGCATCTTCTTCCAGAATGACACTTTATGGAGCACTGGACTGCTCCTCTTGAACTGATGCTGCCACTGATCCTCAATGTGGCCTGATGCCACAATTTCTTCTGCAATCCACCAGTCTCTGAGGTGACTGGAGAGGTGAGAACAGAATCTACTACATCTCTAAGAATGGAGGCAATAATGGAGGTGGGCAGAATCTGCTGCACCTAACACTGCTTCTTCTTCAAGTCCTTCTGGAGATTGCGAAAATTTGGATAAGGGGTGACCCACATCCTCAACTGCTGCTTCTGCTAATTCTGCTGGAAGTGTAGGTACTTCTGGCTCAATCTCTATTCTCTGTTCTACTGCTGCTTGGACTGCTGCTAGCTGCTCTGATGCTGGTTCTGCTGCTTCTTCCTGAACATCAGGAATATCACCTATGATGGCCTCTCCCTCGGCCACTGTGGTCTTAGACCAAACACCATCTATAATAGAAAAACCACTTTTCCTGAGATTTCTGGACCTAATAGATTGGCCCATTTTCTCAACTACTGCTCCTACCAGATCAATACAAAGTGCTTGAAAACTTTGGTGAGCAGATGTGCATACGGCAAGGAAACATTTAGCTTGGACTTTGTGTCCCAATCTGATCTCTGGCAAAAAGTCATTCTTTCCATCATCACTGCGGCCATGTTGATTTCCTTGTTCTGTATGGCCCAAAACATCATGTCAGAATCTGCCTTTGAACAGGTGGAGAATGTGGCGCTTCTTGGAACCAAAATCTGACACACTATGAAGTGAAGGAGGCGGTTGAACGCATTTAGTTGGTTGATGTCCAATTTCCATCTCTTAATATGTATCCCGGCCCTACAATGCCAAGACCCTTGACTTGGCATTCACGGAGTGAACCCACTGTGCCCTGATGTGTTACTCCAAACAACTCATGCAATAGCTCACTATCTATCTTAATATGGGTTCCTTGACATATGAAACCAGGGACCCATCTTCTTGAGTCTTCAAGCATACATAGAAGGCCTTCACGAGGTCTGGATAACTTACCTCAGAGAAAGTTGTTACTCCCCATCCATTGCATCCTGATCAAAGCTTCAACCACACTGCGCATACCATTTTTTCCAGATCAGCAACGTCCACTGCCTTGTTCCCACAAACTTTGGTCTTCACAAACGTGAACCTCTCCTGCTGCTCAGGAGTAAGGAACTCGGCGATGTAGCCACCCAAACTCCGGAAACGGAGGATGCGGCCATGGAATCAAGTGTGGAGGTTTTCTGGAGGGTTGAGAAGGAAGGAGGAGTGAAAGACCTCAAGAAATTTCGCGGGAAGAGGAGAGAAGCTTCAAAATTTAGCAGAGAGTCGATGTCGAAATTGCTAGGGCATCGGCTCAAGCAACCAGACGAAAGGGGGAAGGTGGACGATGGGATACGAATCGTTTCTCTCATCGAGTTTATGAATAATTAAAGCGTTGTGAAAAGGAGGCGCAAAAGGCGCGCATAAGAAGACAAAAGAGTTTGACTATTCAAACCGACTTCAGTGAGAGAGCGGTTACAAAGGATAATTTGAATTTCTTTTTACTTAAAGCCATGGAGAGAAAAAAATACTTAATTCTGAAATTTAATGTGCCAGTTTTAAACAAACATTTTTCACAAATTGCACATGCCTAATTCCCTTCTAAGAGATGTGAATCTCTTCTCAGTAAGGCTTTTGTGAAAATGTCTGCTAACTGACCATTTGTATCAATAAAAGATATTTCAAATTACCATTTGCTACATGATCACGAATAAAATGATATCTAACCTCAATATGCTTGGTCCTTGAATGCTAAACGGATTCTTGGTGAGATTAATGGCACTGGTGTTGTCACACAACAGTGGAATGGATTTGATGTTTAATCCGAAATCTTCAAGTTGTTGCTTTATCCATAAGAGTTGTGTACAGCAACTTCCAGCAGCTAACTCAGCTTCAGCTGTAGATAGTGCCACTGAATTTTGTTTCTTTGAAGACCAAGATATCAAACATCCTGCAAGAAATTGACAACAACCACTGGTGCTTTTTCTATCTAATTGCATCCAGCATAGTCAGCATCAGAATAACCTACTAAGTTAATTACACAACATTTTGGATACCACAGACCTAAGTCATGAGTTCTTCCTAGATATCTAAATATTCTTTCACAAAAATAAATGTGATTCTTAAGATCTGCTTGATACTAGCACATGCATACACTAAATAAAATATCAGGTCTACTACCTGTTAAATAAAGAAGTGAACCTATCATACCTCTGTAGATCTTTTGATCTATCTTTCCTACCATCTTATCATGTCCCTTTTGTGATGTACTCATTGGGTTGACAGTGGTTTGGTGTTATCGAATCCAATTTCTTAAGAGTCTTTTGTGTACTTTGCTTGACAGATGTGAGTTCCTTCCTTTCCTGTTTGATTTGTAGTCCAAGAAAATAATTGAGTTCTCCCATCATGCTCATTTCAAATTTCCCTGCATCAACTTTTCAAAGTACTTGCAAAGAGATTCATCAGTAGACCCAAATAATATCATCTAGATAAATTTGAACTAGTAGAATGTGTTGACCTTTGACTTTATGAAAAGAGTACTATCTACTTGACCTTACTGAAACCATGGTTTAAAAGAAAAGAACTAAGCCTTTCATACCAGGCTCTAGGTGCTTGCTTTAAACCATATAATGCCTGTGAAGTTTGAAAACATGATTAGGAAATTCTGTGTCATCAAACCAGGGGGGTGTTCCACATAAACTTCCTCTTTTATAAAACCATTTAAAATGCGGATTTAAAATTCATTTGAAATAATGTTAAATTCAAAGCTGATGCATATGCAAGTAATATTCTAATAGCCTCAAGTCTAGCTACAGGTGCATAGGTTTTATCGAAATCTATGCCTTCCTCTTGAGAATAGCTTTGGGCTACCAATCTGGCCTTGTTCTTAAGATTACACTAGTTTCATCCAGTTTAGTTCTGAACACCCATTGGGTGTGACGGCCATCATTATACTGGTACGGTTATACCAACCCACGTCGGTATAGCAAGCGTCATCACAGTGGGACATTTACCCAACGATACATTCAGCTGAGATACACGTGAATATAAGAGCAGAGTAGAGCGGAAGTAAAAAGAACTAATGTCTTCATTCATCATCATCCACATTTAGCATACATGAAATTTCAGTAACATTTAAGAATGTAAAAGTTCACATGATTTAAATTGCTGAAAATTTAATACACAATGTCCACACTTATACAAATCCTTTTCCATGATAAATGCTAGTACAATCTTGCAATTACATACTATGAGGATCTCAAAATGTCACAAGAATTTCAGCAACGCTCTAATCTTCGCGCTCGGAGTCCATCTCCATCGTCTCCTCTAACGGTGCCACGTCACCACTACACCTGTACGCCGAAGCAAGTAGTGAGTCTAAAGACTCAGCAGTAACACCACTCATACCCATACACGTAAATGTCATAGTAGGCTTACACACACAATTGCAAAACTCAACATGTGTCATGCTTAACTTTAAATGAATAACCAAACATGATAATTCTATAAGTAAAACACATGATGCATGCTTTCAGATTTCCTTATCAAGAAAATTTCCTAACCACATGTTCTCTAATCGTTCCTACTCATGAAGTTCTTCTTGCATTTTAACTAAAACATGAAGGCACTTAGCATGATTAGCCGATGTACATGAAACAAAACACACCTAGCATGGAATTACACATTCTTGTGCATGTACATGAACATTTTACATACTTAAACTTGCTGGTTTCTCATGATTTAGCATCCATAACCCTACACACGAGAGCTACAATGTTATTTAAAACACAATATGTGAACAACCAAACATGGAATTTTGTGCACATACTTGTTAATTGTCCCTAGCATAGATTCTAGGCATTTACACATATAAACATGATTCTAACATAATGAAGCAACTGATTTAACATGGTTTCAGATTTGTCACAACATGGATTACAATGTCCTATCCTCACATTTTGGTTGCACATATTCTTTCCACACATTTCCATTCACATAAGTTGCACTTTACACATACACATTACACATGGTTCACTTCACATGAACACATGAACACATACACATTTACACATTAACATTTAGTTGCCGTGACACATAGTCCAAACCACCAAGAAGGACACAAACATCACATCACATAGATGCCATCTAGGCAATACAATGGCGACTCTTGGACTGCGCAGACGGGGAGAACAAGTCTCCACCCTAACCAGTGGTACTTGTCCACCTCTAGGATTTCCCCTAATGCCCTTAGGGTCACTTACACATTGAACCATCTCAGGGGGACTTCTCCCCAATACGGTTCCACTGCCCTGTGGAGAAGCAATGTCACATTTGGCACAATTTTCACATACACATCTTACCGATTTATGCACTTAGTTTAGCCCATGACATTTACATTTTACTCATTCACTCATTTACACACATGGTGCTCTGTTTTTCTGAATGTCACTATAATCATAGAAATCTAGTGTTCAGGAGATTTCACAAATCAAGTTGACACATACAAAATCGAATTATTTACAAGGCATGCATTAGTTTCACATTTTTCATGGAAAATTGATATCACATCATATGCTAATCCAAATGGCCTGAAAGTTTAACCACAGACTCATTTCGGGTTTAGGATTCCTTATGCAAATTTTCAGATTTTCTGAACTAAACGAAATTCCAGAAATTCAAAACATCTATTTCACAATTCAACTTAACATGGAGTTAAACATAGCACAATGTTAACAGCTCACTATCTGAGCCCTAACAGAACATGGAGCTACAGAATTTATTCCTGAAGTTTTAGGGCAATACATGATTTATGGAAGATTTATCATGATCCTAGCATGATCTTTATTTTTTTTTCTAAACAAATTTGCAATAATTCACACCGGGCATAGAAATAATCTCAGAAAGTTAGGACAGGGACTGAACTTCACATGCATAATCCTCACAATTAGGGCATTTAGACTTGTCCTAAATCATGCAAACATGGTTTAACAAGATCAAAATTCATCACACATGTATTTTCATGGAATAATTAAACCCTATCATTCATGATATCCATCCACACACACATTCATCACATCAACAATATACATAACATATAAATGATTTACAGTATATCCTCATCGTGAAACATATCGAAAATAGTTGTATGGGAAGGGCAGAAAAGGTCACTGTTCTGTCCAGATGAACTTGGCGGCAGTCTCTGGCCGCTAATTCAGTGTCAACGGCATAGTCGATGGACGCCAAGCATGATCTCAGCGTCAAGGGACATTGCCGTAATGTCGGGTCTGTGCAGAAACACAGACCCGAGCTCCAAGATGGGGTGAATGTGGGGGTCTAGGACATGAGGGAAAATTCATAAAAAATTGTAAAACCGTCTAGACACATACAAGGACGTTATGAAGGGGGTACTTGCCTCTAGAAAAGCTCCAAGGGATCAAAAAGGGTCGGAGAAGCTCTCCTTGGGCAGTCCCAAGAAGCCTCAAAAGAGCTCTCTCTGGGTTCTAGGTCGATGCAGGTGCTACAGAAGTGGTGGGGAAGCCTTCCCCTTGGTTCCTAGCCTCCAGTTGCAGAAGAACGCCGGATGAAGCTTGGATCGCCGGATCAAGGCCTCCAAACTCAGTCTTTGCACAACTCCGAACTAGGGTTTCTCTCCTCTTTGCAAAGAGTCCAGAGAGGTTTTTTGGTGCAAGGGGAGTTGGTTTTAAAGCAGAGGGGTTGGGGTCCCGGAGTGGTGATGGGAAAGGCTCAGAGCCGTTGGGGCAGCCCCAATGGGTGAGCTAGCTTGCTCCCAGAATTCTGGGCTCTACAACGCATGCAGGTCAGAGAGGTTGGCGTCCATATCGTGGATGCTGGGATTAGTGTTGGCGTCCATTGGTGGACGCTGACACCTCATCGAGTCCTGCTTGACGCCAATATGGCCTTCGGGCAGAAGTCTAAAAACATGCAGAAACCATGCACCTTTTACACCTATATACATGCTATATGTATACGTTATCATGTACACACTACCATCAAGCATACATACATTATTTATACCTAAGCTATACACATACACACATAAGTATACCACTAGTACATAAGTAGATACATACATACGTACATATACGACACGAATTATTTACATGCAAAAAATCCAGAAAAATTCAAGGGCCTTACATTTGGTGCCAATGACGGTACGGTCTGATGGTCTAGGAACAAGTGACCATACTTGGTTTTCTCTTGAATGATTTAATTCATTTGCATGGCTATATCTAAGATCATCAGTAAGAGCTTCATTGACTGTCTAGGCTCTATTGTGAAACAAAAAAGCTAGGTAATCACAAGGAATAACATTACCTCTAGTTCTTACCCTACGGATGGATCACCAATAATATTCTCAAGTGGGTGATCTTTCTTTGTCTCCATTCTTTGGAAGATTTTCATGTGATTTCCTTTGTTGCATGTCTTCCAGATGTGGATCATCCATAGTGACAGCTTCCACTTCCACACTGGGATATCCATCCTCTGCATAAGGCCAGATGGTCGCTGTCGCTCGGCCTTCACTTGCTGACACACTAGACATCCAGACACATAATCCGCAACATCCTTCTTCATGCCAGACCACCAAAATGATCTCTTCAAATCCTGATACATCTTAGTGTTACCGGATGAATAGAGAATCGCGATCTATGAGCCTCCGCTAAAACATGCGCACGGACATCTACTAAATCAGGGACACCAAACACGGTGTGCTGAAATCTAATCACATCGTCCTCATCACGAGCAATGCCGCCTTACCCACTAATTCTAACAACTAGGGTCGGCTTCTGTTGCTCGAATCACCTCATCCAAAAACAGAGGATCTAAGGGATAGCTGAGCTACAAAAGCCTGACACAGCGATGGCTCTAACTCGGTCATAGAGTACGCCGCATCCTCCAACATCTTCCAATCATGCTGGAGTGAAGACCTCTTTCTACTAAGAGCATCCGCTACGACATCGCCTTTCCAGGGTGATACTGAAGGTCGAGGTCATAGTCCTTCAAGAACTCAATCCATCTCTCTGCCTCAGGTTTAATTCCTTTGGGAGAAAAGATACTTCAATCTCTTGTGGTCGGTAAACACCTCAAATCTGACACCATAAAGATAGTGCCTCCAGATCTTTAGTGCATGAACCACTGCTGCGAGCTCTAAGTCATGAGTCGGATAGTTCTTCTCATGCTCCTTTAACTGACGAGAAGCATAAGCCACTACCCTTCTTGCTGCATTAGCACACAGCCCAAAACCAATCTGAGACGCATCTGTATAAATGGCAAAGCCCTCTAGACCACTAAGCAATACCAATACGGAGCAGAAGTAAGCTTAGCCTTCAATAGCTGGAAGCTACGCTCACATGCCTCAGACCTACGAACTTCTCACCCTTCCTGGTCAGCTTTGTCAAGGGCGGGCGATGGATGAGAAACCCTCAATGAATCGCCGATAGTCACCAGCTAACCCAATAAAACTACGAATCTCTGAAGGGGTCTTGGGAACCTCCCAATCCATAATTGCCTGGACCTTTGCGGATCAACTGCAACACCAGCGTCGGAGATAACATGCCGAGGGAAATGAACCTCGCGCAACCAAAATTCACACTTGCTGAATTTTGCTACAGCTTGTACTCACGAAGAACCTCTAACACTAATCTCAGATGCTGACGGTGCGTGGCCTCATCCGGAGAGTAGACCAACACATCGTCAATAAACACTACGATAAAGCTATCTAAATAAGGCCTAAACACCCGGTTCATGAGATCCATGAACGCTGCAGGGGCATTGGTCAATCCGAAAGGAAGGACCAAGAACTCATAATGTCCATAACGGGTTCTAAACGCCATCTTGGACACATCTCACTCCGAATCCTCAACTGATGATAACCAGATCGCAAATCAATCTTAGAAAAGACTGATGCCTCTCGCAACTGGTCAAACAAGTCATCAATACGAGGTAAGGATACCTGTTCTTCACAGTCACTTGGTTCAACTTCCTATAGTCAATGCACAACCTAAGTGACCCGTCTTCTTCTTGACGAATAATACAGGTGCGCCCCAAGGGGAAACCTAGGGCGAATAAATCCTTTATCAAGCAGCTCTTGCAACTGCCTCCTCAACTCGGCTAACTCCGCAGGTGCCATCCGAATGGAGCCTTCGAGATAGGAGAGGTGCCCGAAGCAACTCTATGGTAAACTCTATCTCTCTCCAGTGGCAATCCAGACAAGTCATCAGGAAGACATCTAGAAAATCCTGCACTACCTCAATCTCCGCAAGAGTAGGTGACTCATCACTCTGGTACTAACACCACGCTGGCAAGAAAAGTGTCACAAACCTTGTTTACCATGCGCATCGCCTTCATGGCAGAGATGACCATCTTCCCGCCCAGTTCCTTGGCAAGGGGTGAGAGAACTCATCCTCACCAGGAATGCGGAAAACAATCCTCTTCCGACGACAATCCACTAATGCATAGTGCTCCTCTAGCCAATCCAGACCAAGAATAGCATCATAGTCCTTCATCTTTAGCAAGAAGAAACACCCATCTAGGATTCTATCCTCAATGCACACAGGTAACGACGGAATGCACTTCCTAGTCGATATCGTACCCGCAGGGTGTGCACAGACAAGGGGACCTCTAAATCCTCAGACTCTACGCCTGACTCTAGGGCTAACTGCTAGCGAACCACTCATAAATGAACAAGTGAGTAGCACCCGTATCAAACAAAACCCAAGCGTGCACACCTAAAAGCAAAACCGTACCTTCGGTGTCATGCTCCGCCTGCTCGGCGTCCTCGCGGGCTAAAGCAAACACTCGAGCTGGGGCTCGAGGCTTCTGGTCTTCCTGTAGCTGGCGCGGCTGCCGCTACTGTTGGGGCTGGTGCTCCACGCTGAGCTCCTTGCTAAAGTCTTGGGCAATCTTGATCTGTGGTCGCTGCTCCCGCACTTCAAGCATCTACCCGCTACCAACCAACACTCAGAACCACCGTGTGTCTTCCCACAGTGGGGACACTTCTTCTTCACACCGGGGGAAAACAACAGAAGGTACCTGTGAACTGCCGACTGCCACGGTTCGCTGCGGTGTCTGGTTACCCGTTTTCTTCTTGTCTTGCCGCTGGAATGTTGCCGCTGGCCTCTTTGCGAAGCCTTCTTTTCCTCCAGATATTTCTCCATCTCTCCCTCCTGCCTACATGCAGCACTGAGGGCCTCGTCCAATGTGCGGTGGTCAAACGCCACGAGTCTCATCCGCAGTGATGGCTTAAGTCCCATCACAAAATTCTTGGTCTTCCTCCGCTCGTCTGCCACGATATGAGGTGCATATTTAGAAAGTTCAGAAAATCTTGCCTCATATTCCAGCACGGTCATGGAGCCTTGAGCCCAAAGATAGAAAATTCTTGCTCCATCCGATCTTGCACATGCTCGGGGACGAACTTGGCCCGAAAGAGCCTCACGAACTCGTCCCAAGCAACGGCGATAGCTCCGTCTTCAAACCGTGTACGCAGCAATGAAGCCCACCATACATCAGCTCTTTCCTGCAATACACCTTCATAAGCTCCAACTAACAGTTCTAACTACAAAACATGCAATCATACAAAATCAAACACATACCTGTAGTATATAGGTGGCCATGTAACCTATCCTCCTCTGCACACCTGATGGCTCGGGAGATCTTCTCATCTCCCTCATCTAGCTTTCAGCCAACAACGGATCGCTCCCCCCTAAAAGAGGGTGGCAGCATCCTCTGAATCTCTCCATGGTAGAAGGTCCACCATGGTCCTGAGCTAGTACTTGAGCCTGCTACAGTGCACATCAAGCAATATACAATCAACATAATATCACATAAGCATTAAAACAGGCTATTAATCATTTTATTAGTCTAAACTGAGCCTCCAACTGAGCCTGGAGTGCTGCCTGGGTATGAGCCTGCGTCTGCATGGCTTGCACCAGACCTGCATGAATACTCCGTAGTCCACAGGTGGCGGTGGGGGAAAGTACAGGACCTGGCGATGCCGGGCCTGCTGCTACGCCGCTCGTCACGTCAGGGCTCGTCCTCACGGGCCGGCGCTCCACCACGCTAACTCTCGAAGCCATGGCTGCAATAAAATTTCAGCCACATTAGAGCTAGGTTACTAAGTCTTTCACCATTTTCTGATCTATTTTCACTTCTTATTAGTGTTTTACACATGTGGACATACTTAGCATGCAATGAAGATGATGACTCATGTATATTCATGTGCAATCTCAACGGTTGCTCTGATACCAATCTCTGTAACGGCCCTCATTATACCGGTACGGTTATACCAACCCACGTCGGTTATAGCAAGCGTCATCACAGTGGGACATTACCCAACGATACATTCAGCTGAGATACACGTGAATATAAGAACACAGTAGCGGAAGTAAAAAGAACTACTGTCTCATTCATTCATCATCCACTTTAGATACATGAAATTCAATAACATTTAAGAACATAAAGTTCACATGATTTAAATGCTGAAAAATTTAATACACATGTCCACACTTATACAATCTTTTCCATGATAATGCTAGTACAATGTTGCAATTACATACTATGAGGATCTCAAAATGTCACAAGAATTTCAGCAACGCCTAATCTCCGCGCTCGGAGTCCGTCTCCACCGTCTCCTCCACGGTGCACGTCACCAACTACACCTGTACGCCGAAGCAAGTAGTGAGTCTAAAGACTCAGCAAGTAAACACCACTCATACCATACACGTACATGTCATAGTAGCTTTACACACACAATTGCAAAACTCAACATGTGTCATGCTTAACGTTAAATGAATAACAAACATGATAATTTATAAGTAAAAACATGATGCATGCTTTCAGATTTCCTTATCAAGAAATTCCTAACACATGTTCTCTAATCGTCCTACTCATGAAGTTCTTCTTGCATTTTAACTAAAACATGAAGGCACTTAGCATGATAGCCGATGTACATGAAACAAAACACACCTAGCATGGAATCTACACATTCTTGTGCATGTACATGAACATTTACATACTTTAAACTTGCTGGTTTTCTCATGATTTAGCATCCATAACCCTACACGACGAGAGCTACAATGTTATTTTAAAACACAATATGTGAACAACCAAACATGGAATTTTGTGCACATACTTGTTAATTGTCCCTAGCATAGATTCTAGGCATTTACCATATTAAACATGATTATAAAATAATGAAGCACTGATTTAACATGGTTTCAGATTTGTCACAACAGGGATTACAATGTCCGTCCTCACATTTTGGTTGCAATATTCTTTCCACAATTTCAATTCACATAAGTTGCACTTTACACATACACTACACATTGTTCAATCCACATGAACACATGAACACATACACATTTACACATCAACATTAGTGCCGTGAACACATAGTCCAAAACACCAAAGAAGGACAACAACACATCACATCACATAGACGCCATCTAGGCAATACAATGGACGACTCTTGGACTGCGTAGACCGGGAGAACAAGTCTCCACCCTAAACCAGTGGTACTTGTCACCTCCAGGATTTCCCCCTAATGCCCTTAGGGTCACTTCACATTGAAACCATCTCAGGGGACTTCTCCCGATACGGTTCCACTGCCCTCTGTGGAAGCAATGTCACACTTGGCACAATTTTCACATACACATCTACCGATTTTACGCACTTTGTTTAGCCCATGACATTTACATTTTACTCATTCACTCATTTACACACATGGTGCTCTGTTTCCTGACATGTCACTATAATCACAGAAATATCTAGTGTTCAGGAGATTTCACAAATCAAGTTGACACATACAAAATCGAATTATTTTACAAGGCATGCATTAGTTTCACATTTTCATGGAAAATTGATATCACATCATATGCTGGTTCAAATGGCCAGAAATTTAACCACAGACTGATTTCGGGTTTAGGATTCCTCATGCAAATTTTCAGATTTTCTGAACTAAAACGAAATTCCAGAAATTCAAACATCCATTTCACAATTCAACTTAACATGGAGTTAAACATAGCACATGTTAACAGCTCACTATCTGAGCCCTAACAGACATGGAGTACAGAATTTATTCCTGAAGTTTTAGGGCAATACAATGATTTATGGAGAATTATCATGACCTAGCATGATCTCTATTTTTTTTCTAAACAAATTTTGCAATAATTCACACGGGCATGGAAAAATCTCAAAAATTTAGGACAGGGACTGAACTTCACATGCATAATCCTCACAATTTAGGGCATTTAGACTTGTCCTAAATCATGCAAACATGGTTTTAACAAGATCAAAATTCCTCACACATGTATTTCATGAAATAATTAAACCCTATCATCATGATAATCCATCCACACACCACATTCATCACATCAACAATATACATAACATATAAATGATTTACAGTATATCCTCATCGTGAAACATATCGAAAATAGTTGTATGGAAGGGCAGAACAGGTCACTGTTCTGTCTAGATGTACTTGGCGGCGGTCTCTGGCGCTAATTCAGTGTCAACGGCATAGTCGATGGACGCAAGCATGATCTCAACGTCAAGGGACATTGCCGTTAATGTCGGGTCTGTGCAGAACACAGACCCGAGCTCCAAGATGGGGTGAATGTGGGGGTCTAGGACATGAGGGAAAATTCATAAAATTGTAAAACCGTCCTAGACACATACAAGGACGTTATGAATGGGGTACTTGCCTCTAGAAAAGCTCCAAGGGATCAAAAAGGGTCGGAGAAGCTCTCCTGGGCAGTCCAAGAAGCCTCCAAAAGAGCTCTCCTCTGGGTTCTAGGTCGATGCAGGTGCTACAGAAGTGGTGGGGAAGCCTTAGCCTTGGTTCCCTCTAGCCTCCAGTTGCAGAAGAACGCCGGATGAAGCTTGGATCGCCGGATCAGGCCTCCAAACCAGTCTTTGCACAACTCGAACTAGGTTTTCTCTCCTCTTTGCAAAGAGTCCAGAGAGGTTTTCTGGTGCAAGGGGAGTGGTTTTAAAGCAGAGGGGTTGGGGTCCCGGAGTGGTGATGGGAAGGCTCAGAGCCGTTGGGGCAGCTCCACAATGGGTGAGCTAGCTTGCTCCCGGAATTCTGGGCTCTGCAACGCATGCAGGTCAGAGAGGTTGGCGTCCATATCGTTGGACGCTGGGATTAGTGTTGGCGTCCATGGGTGGACGCTGACACTCATCGCGTCCTGCTATTGACGCCAATATGCCTTCGGCAGAAGTCTAAACATGCAGAAAAACATGCACCTTTTTACACCTATATACATGCTATATGTATACGTTATTATGTACACACTACCATCAAGCATTACATACATTATTATACCTAACTATACACATACACATAAGTATACCACTAGTACATAACATAGATACATACATACGTACATATACGACACGAATTATTTACATGCAAAAACCAGAAAAATTCGAGGGCCTTACATGGTGTCAATGACGGACGGTCTGATGGCTAGGAACAAGTGACCATACTTGGTTTTCTTGAATTGATTTAATTCATCTTGCATGGCTATATCTAAGATCATCGGTAAGAGCTTCATTGACTGTCCTAGGCTCTATTTGAGAAAAAAAGCTAGGTAATCACACGGAATAACATTACCTTTGTTCTTACCCCTACAGATGGATCACCAATAATATTCTCAAAGTGGGTGATTTTCTTGTGTCTCCATTCCTTTGGAAGATTGTCATGTGTAATTTTTTTTGTGCATGTCTTCCAGAGGTGGATCATCCTGTCCTCAATTGATGTATTCTTTAGGTTTCTGGGACAGCTCATCTGTATCATCATTATCACTATCTTCTTCCTTTCTCAAGGAAAGGGTTTAGTTTCATCAAAAATAATATGTACGGATGTCAATTAATAGTGTGCGTTTATTAAATACTCTATAGCCTTTGGGTTTAGAGGTGTACCCCATGAAGATGCCTTCATCTGATTTGGCATCCAACTTACCATGTCTCTTTTTCCATTGTTGTGGATGAAGCAAGGACATCCAATGTCATGAAGTGGCGATCCTTGGTTTCTTTCCTTGAACAGTTCATATGCAGTCTTTTTAGGATTGGTCGATCAGTACTCTGTGATAATGTAGCTTGCTGTGTTGACTGCTTCAGCTCAAAAATACCTTGGCAGATCATATTCTGATAACATTGTTCTGCCATATCCAATAGAGTTCTATTCTTTCTCCAGCAATTCCATTTTGCTGTGGTGTCCTTGGTGCTGAGAAATTATGCTCAATTCCTGATCATCACAGAAACTTACAAATTTTTCATTCTGAAATCACCACCATGATCTGATCGGATAGAAACAATGTGAACTTCTGATCCTTCTGTACTTTCTTCTGAAATTGAAAAAGTTATCAAAGTGTCATCTTTATGCTCTAGAAATGATACCATGGGAATCTTGAGTAATCATCGACTATGACAAATCCAAAGTTCTTTTCCAAGGCTGGTAGTCTCATCGGCCCAAATAGATCCATATGAAGGAGCTCTAAGGGTTTTGAGGTGGTCACCACTGTCTTTGACTTGAAGGAGCTCTTGGTGTGCTTCCATTAGCACAAGGTCTACAGACACCATCCATTTTTGCACTGACCTTAGGTAGACCTTCCACAAGATTCTTCTTCAGCAAATTTCTCATGCCATCTATGCGCAATGACCTAGTCATCTGTGCCATAATTCAGTAATTTATCCTTATTTGCTGCCAGACAGACGTTTTGTTCCTTGAGTTCCTCAAGATAGAGCACACACAAATTATTCTCTATTAGCTTCAAAGATGACGCTCCATCCTTAGATGCTGCACTTTGATTCTTGAAAACTGATCTGATGGCCTCTGTCACACAGCGGCTGATGCTAAAAGGTATGCTTCAACCTTTTGACAAGCAAACACATCTTCTATAACTTTCTTCCTTTACTATTCACAGAGCCGCTGCCAATTATTGTTCCTTCCCATTATCTCCATAAGTGACTGTTCCTTCTTCAGCTTGGAGATGGAGAATAACTTTGGTTCCGACGTACCTTGAGCACCCACTATCCAAATACCATTTGGATGCTCGAGGAATAACTGAAATAAAACATCAAGTTTTAGGTACCCAAATTCTTTTGGGTCCTGATGGGTTAGTATCATTGATTTTATTTTTATTATCCATTCTTATGTCTTGTTGGGCATGTCATTATGATTGTCCTAACTTGTTGCAGTGACTACAGCAGGATAATTGGTTATTGTTCTATATATTTGAAATCAGTTTGTATGATATATCTTGTTCAGGTAAAAATTTGTGTTGGATATGTTTTAGGATAAACTATGGTTTCTTCATTATCTGGGGGTGTATATCCTAACCATTTTTCTTCTTACCTGATCTTCTAGCACCTTTAATTGGAGGGAGTTTTTACGATTAGTGAATTTTCTAATGTGCTAGATAACTGTATATTTTCTTCTATTAGTGTTTTGATTTCAGTTTTCTGTTCATCTGAACTTACTTGTTTCTCTAATTTAGTTATTTGTTCATTCTTAGCTTTTAGGTCTTCACATAACAGGTCATTCTTCTTTTAAGTTCAGTTATTTGACTTTCTAATGTCATTTCTGATTTTAGATCTGAGTTGTATTTTCTATACAGACTATGTTTTCTTGCTACTTTAATAGTTTGGTACTTCTTTATTTTTCATATAGTTCGTGAAACCTTCTAAACTATCGGAATCTGAACCATTGCATGAATCAAAAGAGGAGTCAGAAGTTACCTTGTCTTCGGTATTGGCCATGAGAGCCAAAATTGGCTTCTTCTTCATCGCTGCAGGAGCTTGACTCACTGTCTGAGTCACTACTGTTTCCCATGCTGGCCATTGCCTTCTTTTGTACTTTCTGAATTCTTGGAGCTGTCTTTCTTCCTGACCTCTGTTTCTTGATCTTTGGACACTTAGCTTTGATGGTCCTGGCTTTTTACATTCATAGCAGATGGGTTCTCCTTTCTTCATCTCTTTTCCATCTGGCTTCTTGAAGTCCTTATTCCTTTTGAAGTGCCTTCTACCAGATTGGAACTTCTTCTTCTTAGCAAATCCGCTGCAATCTTCTAGAAGCATTGCTTTCCTCATTCTCACTGTCCACATCACTTTCACTCTCATTGAACTTGCTTCTGGTGAATCTTCTTCAGCTTTTAAGGCGTTGGAGTGCTTCTTTCTGCTAGAGGACTCTCTAGCTTTCCATGTTGATCTCATGGGCCATGAGGGACCCAATGAGCTTTTCTACTAACATTCTCTTCAGGTCATTAGCTTCTTCTATTGCTGTGACCTTTGGGGTCCATGAGGACGATAAGGATCTAAGTATTTTCCTCACCATGTCTCCAATCTCATAGGTTTTCCCCAGACCAGCTAGTCCATTTGTGATGTCAGTGAACCGACTGAACATTTGAGTTATGGATTCACCTGATTGCATCTGAAATCTCTCATACTGAGTGACAAGAATGTCGATTCTTGTTTCCTTTACCTTGTCTGTGCCTTCATAGTGATCCTGAGATGTTGCCACATTTCATTGAGGATTTGCAGGCTGAAACTCTGTTGAACTCCTTCTTACTTAGAGCATCCTCTTTGCTTTGCAATTCAAGGAGATCTTCTTTCTGTAATCATATTGTCCATTGAGCTTTCTCATTTTGTGACTACCAGATCACCTTCTTCTACTATGGACCAAATTTGATAGTCGTGGCTTGTAGAAAGTATTCCATTTTGGTCTTCCAGTAATGATAGTCTCACCATCGAAAGAGGGGGTCGGTTGAGTGACTGACCTTCAAAGTTACCTTGGGCTGCCATGGATCTTTACTCTTCAGATCGTTGGATCCTTTTTCTTTGTCGAAGAGACTCGCTCTGATACCACTTGTTGCCCAGTTGACGAGCCTAGAGGGGGGGGGGTGAATGGGTCTTTTTAAAAATAATCTAGAAGATACCTGTAACTAAAAACATTCACCACAAACGTTCTTCGAAGGAGGTTAATGACCGTTAGTTTAAATACAAAGACACAACGAAAAACAATCACACAACACAAAGGATTATCCTGGTTCAGACCTCCTTTCCTTAGGAGTCCTACGTCCAGTCCCTGAGCAACCACTCAGGTTTTTTACTAACTAGGGAACAGTCCCCCTAAGGACGCTACAACACCCAGCTCGGCTGGTCTTCCTTCACACCTGAAGGGAACACAACACCCTGGATCCCCCACAGGTCTTCCTCACATGAAGGGAACACAACACCCTGGATCCCACCAGGTTTCCTTCACAACCGAAGGGAAATAGCACCCTGGATACCACCAGGTCTTCCTTCACAACCGAAGGAAAAACACTAAAGAGAATGGAATAAGATCAAGCCCCTAGATCAAGCTTTTTAACAAGCCAAGGATCTGAAGCAACTAGAGCTGAGAGGAAGAATCAAAGCTAAGCGCACTCTCAGAACTACACAAGCTCTCTCAAGATTTTCACTACAGTGAGGAGAGAAAAGAGCGAAGCTAGGTGGAATGAAGTTTTGGCTCTAGACTTCTTGCCGAAAAATTTAAATGCTTGAATACGAGATGCTTGTTCTCTGCTTCGTTGGTTCTTCCATTATTTTCATTCTATCTTTGAATTTATATCTTCTATTTGAAATACTGCCGTTGAAGGAAACGTTGTCTCTTGGATGATAGACGTTAGACTGTTGACATTTGGAAGCTTCAACTATCTTTTACCATTTGAGCACGCAAAGAGATAGGGTCTTCTTACGTCTATAGGTCCAACGTTGTATGATAGAAAGTATTCAGGACCCTGCACACATTAAATGCTAGAACAGTAGACAACTCAAACTGTTCTTGTGTCAGTATACGTTGAGTGAGTATTCACTAGAATAGCAATCCCAAATAGCTTGTTTTAAAAGATGTATATAGAGTAAGCACAATAATGGACAATATTGTCTGCATGCATGCAGAGATATGTTCAGAACTCATAAATGTAGGAGTGACAGATAGATATATGTGTGACTTGACTAGTAACGCTTCAAGTGATAAGATAAACATCAAGTCATATAAAACTATAAAGTCGTTGTCTATATGACTTATGAAATCGTTATGAATACTAACAAGTCATTATAGAGAGTAAATCGTTAAGGCAAGTGTAGTGTTCAACAGGGAAATCGTTATGAACACTTATCAAGTCGTTATGAGCTCTAAAGAAATCGTTGTGAGCGCTAAAAGACTCTTTGTGCAAAGCAAATCGTTATGAGCGCTTAAAGAAATCTTTGTGCAAAGCAAATCGTTATGAGAGCTTAAAGAAATCGTTGCGCAAAGCAAATTGTTATGATAACTTACGAAATCGTTATGACAGGCAAGTCATTACGCTTTCTAAAGAGATCGTTA
>JACBKR010000823.1:0-42625 GCA_014218235.1 Colocasia esculenta
TCTTCATGAATTTCGAGGATAAAATTTCTTTTAGGTGATAGTAATATAATATCCTAACTTTTAGGATCATGGTTTAACAGGTTTTTTGGCCAATGTGTGGCCCATTGGTTGTGTTTAGTTGAGTATGGATGTGTTTGGTTGTGTGTGTAGCAGGGTGTGAGACTGGGGGGTTGGAAAACCTGAGCCCAACATACCTCTAGTGCGTCCGTTAAGAACGCGACCAACACAGGCATCACGATTCTTTATGAATGTGACCACCTGCTACGTCATGATTCAATCACCGCTTTCCGTGGACGCGGCTGCATGCGCGCCACGTGGCGCTTGCACGAGCGTCGCAGCTTAATTACGATCGCGGGGTACGTCTCATTTTAAACGCAATGGCCCGATACATCGTGATTTAGCATGTGCTTTGTTTTGGCTCCGAGACTTGGCCAAACAGTGCAGGTTGCACTGTTCAGTTGAAGGGGGAGCTCTGTGAGGGAATTGGCCGACGATTCAAGGTTCATAGGGTGTTTTACGACGTATTTCCTACCCGAGGAGGTGCTTCATATTGGTAGGGGGACTTTCTCCTTGTCTTGATTGTGTGGATTATGTTTGAAGTATTTGGAATGTAGATTGCTTATATTCAATAGTAAGCATGTTTAGGTTATTGTGGGTTGGTTATTTACAGCTTTTACATCATGTATTGGGTGTTGTAGTGACTTCCAAAAGGAGAACAGTGTGATTCTTCGGTTTGAAAGGCAACGAACCCAGACGTTGCATTTTGAACACGAGCTTGTTTGGTTGCAATTCAGCTTTCAAAGGCGACGAGTTGATCTGTCGCGATTTGAAGTCTTAATTACGACCACTGTGTTCGTCGCATTTTTAGATGTGGCCACCCGAGCTGTTGGGTTCTGTGGCCAGTCTATACCTTCCCAGTTACACATTGCTTGTGCAATATTGTTTAAGTTATTCTGAGCATGTAAATGGTGTATCGGTGCATACCTAGACACCCTCACTCTAGAGTTTGAGTTCTACGTCCAGCAGAGGGAAAGATGACAGTGGGCAACGACTCATGTTTGTGGGTGTGCGGTCGCTTGTAGCACGCTCGTGGTTGGGGGACGGACACCAATAGACGTACTGGTCCCCAGCTAGTCTGGTTTTCCAATGCCTCACTTAAATAAGGAGCTCGGGTCGGAGTCCTTAAAGGTGTCAGGCATAGGCCTGCAGCCGTGTGGCTTGCAGATGTGGTGTTGGTTGGTCTCCACAGTTTCTTGACCTTGTTGAGGTGGAGTGGCAGCTGGACCTTTCGTCCGTGGCTGCAAGACTGAGAGGTAGTCTTGTGTGATTTGTCCGAGTCAGTGGCTGGTGTCGCGAACTAGTTCTCGTGACTCGTACGTGGCGTGCCCTTCTTTAGCTTGTACACGTGAACATGAATTGGCGTTTATTTATTAAAGGTTGTACCATGCACATATTCTGGAATGATTTAATTGTTTACAGATGTATACCATGTGTAGGTAGTGTTACTTGTTATTTGAATATAAGTCTTATTTATGCTCTTGTACGATTATCGTCTTTCAGCTTTTGGGGGAGTTTCCCTACTGAGCCAGTGACTTGTGAGGCTCACCCATTCTTCTTCCAGGTGAGGAGAGCATGAGGTTCTCATTCCTCTTCTAGTTCGAGACCGCACCATAGCAGAGTCGGGCCTACGCCTCCAACAGAGTAATTTTCTTTTTGTTGTGCCTTGGGGGTTTGTCCCAGGCAGTTGTACCCTGTACTTTGACTATAGTTCAGAACTGGATATATACATTTCATGTGAATATGTGTAAGATATGGAATCTCATGTATATTCAACGTGTTCTTTTATATTTCCACGGACATGTATGTGTTGATATCCCTTGCAAGGCTTCGGCCGGTTTGCGGGAGACGGAGTTGGGTCGGACTCGTTATTAGGTTAACGGGTTTGAATGACGAGGACCGTATATGGCTATGAGGTTTTTATGTGGATTTATCTAACTTGCTAATAATCATTTTACCTTAGTTTAATTACATGTGCAAATGAGCTCTACAAGGCTTACATGGTGTTTATAGTTCACAAACAAAATGCCAAGGTTATTTCATGAGTTATATTTTGAACTGACTTGAATTTTGCATTTTTGCAGGGAATCGGTCGACTGATCCAGGGGAATCAGACGACTGACCTAGCCAGTATAGCCTTGCACTACAAAAGTAAGCAAGTCGGTCGACTGACCCAGTGAAATCAGTCCACCGATAATGAAAGGACAATCGATTGAAGGACATCTCAATCAATGCCCAATCGATTATGGAACAAGGGCAATCGATAGACAATCAATTGAAGGATAGCCCAATCTATTGTGGTACAAGGGCAATTGATGGACAATCCATTGATGACCAAGCAGAAGTCGGACGACCGATTTGGTATGTTCGGTCGACTGACCTAGCCAGTAGGTTTGGCAGTGGGACAGTTAAGAAGTCAGACGATCGACTTGAAGAAATCAGGCGACCGATTCTCCAGTCGAAGCAAGGTGACTTCGGATATTCACATTGTATCTTCACCAGCAGAAGCGTCAGTCGAAGCTAAGATAGTAGTAGGATGACTGAATTCCCATAATCGGTCGACTGAGCGTTAGTCAGTCAGAGTCACAGTCGATGATGAGTCCAGAATCGAACGACCGATCTTGGGAAATCGATCGATTGACTATGGAAAACCTAGTTTCCAGTTTGGATAGGACTCTTTACTGTTTTGGATTTGCACAAGTCTATCTTCTAATCTACGACCAAGAATGAGTCTTTTGGTCATGGGTCTTAAGGTAGAAGTCTATCCTTGTAAGCAGTATAAATATACATCCTTAGAGAAGAAGTCTTTGGCATCCAGCTATGTCAAGAACGCACATGTGAAGGGTTGTCAGTACAAGTTGAATCATTGGACGTCAAGTGTGATCTGCATTCATAGAGCCACATCCAAGGAAGCTAGTTCAATCTATTTGGTTTCTACTCCAGCGTTTCTCAACAACTCAAACATGGGATTTCTGAACTATGTGCTTTTAATTTTCTCTCTTGTTCTTTGGGTTGAGAAACTTCTCACAACATTTACTTTACATATCTTTGTGTGTGTGAGAGTTGTGCCCGTGGTTTACAAGCGCGTGTGTGTGGATTTTGACAACGAGGTTTTCTTCTACCTCTTCTACATATGTGGTTGGTTTGTGGTAACATGTCTGGTGCGATAGTTTTTATTTGTCATATCAAATTAGATTAAATTTTAATTTGATAGTCAACTAATTCACCCCTCCCCTCTTGGTTGTACTGCAACACTCATAAATTAAATAATAATAAGATATTGAATATTAGAAAAGGATATTGATTTCCATAAAAGATACAAGAACATGATCACGTTTTAATCTAGAATCTTTTCACATAATTAATGTGATTCCGGTGCTGTCTTCAAATGTGCGCACCACGATAGGGTGTCATCGGAATTTGGTAACAAAGGTAAAATCTAACAATACAATAATTACTAGAAAAATATATCGATCCCAAAAATATAAACATCCTTACTTATTGATGTGCGGATAATGAGATTAAGTCGACTTAATAATTTTTTGAGTAATTTCTATCCAATGAACAAATAATCTAATTTTTTTTTAAAATCATCATAATTTGTATCACATCTTAATAAGCTTATGTTTGAAATTTCATCTCAATTGGATACCATTTAAGTATAAAATTAGTGGCCCAAAGAACCTAAATGAATTAAATTTGAATTATGTAACCATTTACGTAAGTATGATTACGTGCGCGGGGTGGCTACATTTAGGTTGTTAGTTGATCCTTATCTCTAAAGGTACAAGTGGCATTTGAAGATGATAAGCCTCACCTTCATGTAAACCATCAGATGAATGCCAATATCTTTAAATACCCCCTTCCAGTTCTTCATCTTCTACCAGTTCTTCTTCTTCTTCATGCATCCTCTACTTCTTCACTACTACTTCTTCTTCCACTTTCTCTTTCCTTTCTCCACCGAACACCACCACTTCCTCCTTCATCCACTATTTCCCTTCTCCCTCCATTACCTCCTTCCACCATAGAAAGAAGAAGAAAAGAAGAAAAGAGAAAGATGTTGTAGAAAGCTGATAAAAGAGAGAAGAAAGGAAGAAGAGGGAGAAGACGATGATGCAGAACACTGAGATGAGAGAAAGAAGTGAGACGAGAAGCTTTAGGGATTGATATCCACCAGACAGTCATGTCCAACTGATAAGTAGGTTCCTCTTTATCACTATTGATTGTTTACTTCTACTCCCAAGCATGTTTAGACCGTGCGATTCAAGCTTGTGATTCTAGTCTTTACCGAAATCGGACGACCTATTTTGACATGTCGGTCGACTAATTCTCTCTCCGGTTCGACTGATAAGAGAGGAAAGAATTTGAAAGTGAGGTTTCATGAGTTTTATTAAATCTGACAATATGTACAGTTAAATTATAGGTCCCTCCCTACAATCCCTGAGTGTTTATTTCCATTCCCAAGTCTGTTTAGACTGTGCGATTTGTGGTCGTACGATTTTGTCTCTTTACCAGAATCAGTTGACCGATTTCTGTATTTTGGTCGATCGATCCTTCGACTGACTCTACCCCCAGTAAGAACCCACTTCGACTGACTAAGTCAGTCGACCGATTTTTGGCAAGTCGACCGACTTTGCCATTTGGTCGGCCAATTTCACAGTAAAGTTTAGAACCAACCTACTGAGTAGGTGGGACGATCGATTTTTCCTGTCCGGTCGACCGATTTTCTTTTTTCGGTCGATCGGTCCCTCCTATTCGGATGACCGATTTTCTTACAAACCCATTCTGTCAACACATCCAATGAGCAAGTCGACACACACCCTTGAACAGGTCGTCCTATCCTTCCAGCAAGTTAACCTACCCTCTTTAGCGACACTCAACCCTAGTGTATCAATACCTACTTCTAACAAGTCGATTCTCTTTTTTAACTGACCCTTGGCCAGATTATCACACTTTACTATGAGATTTCCGTGATGCATTCTTCCATTGATTATTCGATAAAGGTTAGAAGATCGAACGTATTTAGTACTCAAAAGCCTGTTATCAGTTCACATGTCTATTGCTCGTATGTCAACACTTATTGACCAATTGTCAACACCTGTTATTCATGTGTCAACACATGTTGTTCAGTGTGTCAACATCTGATGTTCATATATCGACACCTATTGTTCATATGTCAACACATGTTGTTCGTGTGCCAACACTTGTTGTTCGTGTGTGAGCATCTGTTGTCCAGATGTCAACATCTATTGTTCATATGTCAACACTTGTTGTTCTCTTAAGCAAGTAAACCTACTTCCAGACTTGACTCAAGATACGATTCTAAACTTTGAGATCAAGGTGGATGTTTCATTTTCTTGTGTTTCAAAGTGACTATACCAACTTGATACTCGAATATCACCATTATTACAATCGTTTTAACTTCTGAATAACAATTCCAAGCCAACTTTATCTAGTATGACCTGAATTAAATTTAGCAAGCTCAGCCACAATGCCATGGTTAATTTGGTATCTGAAAACTCTATTTAATTTCTATATTACAACTAAATAATCTAGAGTGCTTTTAGAATCTAATTTTCGACTGGATACACTGGTTTCAATTGGCAGTTCTGATATTTCAATTTGAATACTGGTTTCCAGCATAAACTTCTCATCTTGCATAACTGTGTTACCACATGTGCTTTATCCTTGAAACTCTAAAGTGCTGCATAATTGTTTAGGAACATAACAATAATGAATGTTTACTGACTGTTCGGGTCTTCGGACTCTACTAGATCAAGATGCATGTGCAAATAGGGGCGGGTCCAGTCCCTAGGAGGAGCTCCCAATTTCATTTACTGACCGTACGAAATGATACATGACTACTATTCTAGTGTCTTGGCATTGGACGCTGCTAACTGTTTGATTGATGGATATTCTATTATATGTTATTGTTTCCCATCAACATGACTCAACTAGTTTGCACTTATTGCCAGTACATGTTCAGTGGACTGCTCGATAGTGATTACATGTTTGATAATGACAAAATGTCATTATATGCCTGACACTCATTATTTTTGTTCAGTTCATTAATATATCGGTTTAATCTTGCATGATTCAATAGTTTACATCTTGATTTAAAATATTCTTCCCTTTATTGAACACTGTATTAGTTATCCTCATGTGCAACAAATTTTCCTTGATTGCAATATCTATTTCCTTGTTATTAGAGGATAAATTCTACTGGGCAAGACTGCTCATACCTACTCTCTTTTTAGGTATTCATCAGCTCTAGAAGGCGGGGCATCGAGAATTGTGTGTTGAGAGATCAACACTTGTTATGTCTAACATTTGAAATACAGTTTGAGAATCATGTAATTACCTCCACTTTGAGGAACCATTGTTAATTTATATTTTTATTTTAGGTCATGACCCCGGGCAATTCCTGCTCGAAAAAATTTTAAACTTGTTCTTGATTTCCTTTCCGCTCGCGTCTCGACATTTATGGAAATATTAAATGACAAGACGTGACAAGATTGGTATCAAAGCATGGTTCAAGGATTCAATAACTTGGGACTTATTTTATCTTCAACAGCCTTTGGTAACCTGTGAGAATGGGTAGAAGCCTGAGGTTAAGCTAGATAATTACAGTTGATTGTAGTTAAACAATCAGTCACCAAGGAGAATTGATGGAGAAAACAAAGAGCTTGTTTGAGACGTGGGAGATTAAACCATCGAATCTCAGAATGTTCCAGAATGCAATCTAATCAGAAAAATAGCTCAGCAATGGATAAAAGACTGAGGAATATTAAAAGAAAGATTGAAGATAGAGACAGTCAGAATAACAGTAATAATTCCAAGAAGAAGAAGGAAGTGTCTGTATACTGTAAAAAATGTGGACATTAGGAAGATAAGTGTTGAAGGACCCCAAATTTAGATCATCGAATTTCAAAATGTTTTGAGATCCAATCTTCTCAGCAAAATAAGTCAACATATGATAAAGGACCACAAAATGTCAAAGGAAGGATAGAAGATGATCAAAGTATCGGCGAATCCAAGAAGAAGAAAGAAGTCTGCACATGTTGTCAGAAATATGGGCATGGAATAGATGAGTGTTGGGGAAGGACTGGAGCATGTTTCAAATGTGGAAGTCAGAAGCACCACATATCAGAATGTCTCCAGTTCACCAGTACCACTACATGAGGCGGAAGACCTCGAGCTATGAGGAGAATCGATTGGGGTTATTGGAAGTTAACTCATATGTATAAGAATTTTAGGAGCATGGAACCACCTAGGTTTGCTAGGAATCCTGACCCTGACAAAGCAAAAATTGGGATAAGAAAATAGAAAGGATTTTTTTTTTAAGTAACTCGATGTCCAGAAGAAGATAAGGTTAGATTAGCTACTTTCCAATTAGAGAAAGATGCAAGAATTTGGTGGGAGGCCATTGAAGCCACACTGACTGAGAAAGATATTACATGGGAGGAATTGTAGACCTTTACAATAATCAATATTTCTCAGAAGAAATCCAAGAGAAGAAAGCCATGGAGTTTATGAACCTGAGACAAAGAAATATGTTTGTAGCTGAGTATGAAGCTCAATTCGCCAGATTGTCTCGATACACTCCACAATTGATCTCTACTGAGAAATTAAGGGCTAAAAGATTTCTAAATGGGTTGAAGCCCAATTATACTACTCACTTAGCACCTATGCTAATCACACTCTAGACCTATACGGTGAAGAGGGCATTAGCCCTAGAGAGTGCAACCGAGGTAGCAGATCGAATTAGAAATGAAGCAAAGAATAAGAAGAATG
Source organism: Colocasia esculenta (assembly GCA_014218235.1). Lineage (NCBI taxonomy): Eukaryota > Viridiplantae > Streptophyta > Magnoliopsida > Alismatales > Araceae > Colocasia > Colocasia esculenta. Next base: position 7,852 of record JACBKR010000823.1, read on the forward strand.
GCTCGACATCTACCATTGAAGAGGAAGAATCTAAGAACAACCAAAAGGAGATGGAAGATGATGCTAGACAATTTGAACAACCACGTAAGAGACCAAGGTAGGACAATCATAATGATCCCAAGAAAAAGAAAGAAGTATGTGTTGGGTTATGATGTGTATGATGATGGACTTGATGTTTAAATGTGTTTGAATGCTTAAATGTTTTTGATAATGACATAATTGATGTTGAGAAGACATGAGAAGATATGATCAAATGAGATAACTCTATGACCATATATGCCCTCATGATATCTTACTTGAAGTGTCTTTTATGTAGGTGAGAATGAAAGTACAAGTCAAGAATCAAAATTCAAGGTCAAAAGAATTGGAGAAACACAAGAAGTACTCAGTTGTCGACAGGCTTGAGCCATATGTTGACAGCCAGTGAAGATAGTGAGCAGACAAGCTACTGGAAGACAAAAATTTAGTAGCTGTCGACAAACAAGAATCATCTGTCGACATATCAGTTCAGCCTGTCGACATCAAGAGGTCACTTGTCGACAACCCAGCCTTCCAACCAGAAACATGGTTCTGGAACCCAAGTTTGCAGCAGTACCTGTCGACCGCCACAAGGCATTTGTCGAAAGTCGTATGTTAAGTCAGAACATGTGACAGGCATGTGATCTATGTTAGGGTGTTCTCTTCTCTCACGATTCTCAAGACTTGAACACTACTATATATAGATCATATGGACATATTTTCGGAGTAAGAAGCCTCTACACCAAACCCTAAGCAAAGAACAAGAAGAAGGCTTTTTTTGCTGCTCTGCTTGAAGACTCCATGCCGTTTAAAGAGAGATCTGTCTCGTACGAGGAGTTGAAGCAGATTCGTCCTCAAGTCAAGCTTTGTCATCATCATCTGATCTTCATCGACGTGAAGCTTGAAGTTCATCTGGATAAGCAACCAGAAGAGTTCAACCATCGGATTTGTTCTTCAACTATGAACTCTTGATCCACTTTATCTTCCATTACTTGCATGTGTGTTGTTGGTTTGAGAAGTCCTTGCGCTCAACCCAAGTGTGTGTGATTGATCTGAGAGCGTGCTTGTCTCAGACATCATGTGTGTGTTGGTGTTTGGGTTGAACTAGCTTGATAAGCAGTTTTCCATGTGTGTGTGTGGACGGTGGACGTAGGATACACGAGTTGTGTAGTCCGAACCACCTTAAATCCTCGTGTCTCGTGGTTTGCATGATCTTACGTTAGATGTATGCTAGGCACGATCGCTTGTTCACACACTCATCACATTGCTAATCTCTTAAGCACATCCTACACACACGTCGAAGTTTAAATTTGATCCATATTTTTAAGTGTTCTTAAAGTCAGTCATAATCTTGAAAAGAAAGTTAATTTGTTTTAATTGGTAGTAATCTATTCAACCCCCCTTCTAGATTACTGCTTTAGGCAATTCCGCACACCTTTCAGTCTGTGCCCATTATCGGAGGTATGGACATGAAGTATATGAATGTTGGAGAAGAATCGGTGCATGCTTAAAATGCGGAAGTCGAGAACACCATATCACATACTGCCCACAAAATTAAGGTTAGCTAACTACACCTCAGAATAATAGAAGGTCATGGAAACCATAAGCTTTATGAAAGGCAGATAAAGATCAAGAGGGCAAGAACGGTTAAGGCAACCATTATATATAGATTACAATGATGTTATGAGTACAAACTTGTAAAAATTGGATCTAATTAAAGAGAAATCCATGTAATTTTATGAAATCCTATAAAAGTTACTTTTATTTACTATGCCTATCTTTCATGTCTTGCTCGTCACCAGCGTTAAAGGAGATTTTGAGGATCTAGATTAACCTTTAGTGAGGGAGACCATAATAATAATAAGATATTGTTAAGAACCTACGAAATACTCATTATATTATGGAGAATCTAACCAAGTTGCATATAATTGAACCCGGAATTGCAACCATGGTTCCTTAAACCTTCGTGAATAATGCTAAATACCAAACTTTCCATTGATGTCATGGCTACGAGATATATGGCAGGTGCACATGCCGTATGACATGATAATTGTGACAGAGTTGGTAAGATTAACCTAAACCAAATAAACCTTATAGACTAAACCTTGTGATCCATCCAAACTAGTCATAGAGTTTGGAGGGCTAAACTTCTTTTAGTGGGAAAGAATTGTAACACCCAAAATTTAAATAATAATAAGATATTGAACATTAAAAAAAGGATATTGATTTCCATAAAAGATACAAGAACATGATCACATTTGAATTTAGAATCTTTTCACATAATTATGTGATTCTGGTACTGTATTCAGATGTGCGCACCCCGATAGGGTGTCATCGGTATTCGGTAACGAAGGTAAAATCTAACAACACCATAATTATCAGAAAAATATATTGATCCCAAAAATATAAGCATCCTGACTTATTGATGCGCAGATAATGAGATTAAGTCGACTCATGACTTTTGGAGTAATTTCTATCCTACAAAAAATTAATCCAAAAAATTAAACAAAAAATCATCATAATTTGTATCACATCTATAAGCTTATGTCAGAAATTTCATCTCAATTGGATATCATTTAAGTATAAAATTAGTGGCCCAATTAACCTAAACAAATTAAATTTGAATTATGTAACCATTTATGTAAGTTTGGTTACATAAGTATGATTATGTGTTTGGGGTGGCTACGTGTAGGTTGTTAGTTGATCCTTATCTCTAAGGTACAAGTGGCATTCGAAGATGATAACCCTCACCTTCATGGCAACCATCGGATGAATGTCAATCTCTTTAAATACCCCCTTCCAGTTCTTCATCTTCTACCAGTTCTTCTTCATGCATCCTCTGCTTCTTCACTACTTCTTCTTTCACTTTTCTCTTTCCTTCCTCCGCAGAACACCACCACTTTCTCCTTCATCCACTATTTCCATTCTCCCTCCATTGCCTCCTTCCGCCGTAGAAGGAAGATCAAGAAAAGAAGAAAAGAGAAAGATGTTGCAGAAAGTTGATAAGAGGGAAAGAAGAAAGGAAGAAGAGGGAAGATGATGTTGCAGAACACTGAGGAAAGAGAAAGAAGTGAGACGAGGAGTGTTAGGGATTCATCTCCACCCAACAATCATGCCCAACTGATAAGTAGGTTCATCTTTATCATTCCTAATTATTTACTTCTACTCTCAAGCATTTTTAGACCGTGCGATTCAAGCTTATGTGATTCTAGTCTTTACCGGAATCGGACGATCGATTTCGACATGTCGATCAACCGATTTTCTCTCCAGTTTGACTGATAAGAGAGGAAAGAATGTGAAAGAGAGGTTTCATGAGTTTTATTAAATCTGACAATATGTACAGTTAAAGTATAGGTCAGTCGACCGACTTTGCCATTTCGGTCGACCGATTTCACAGTAAAGTTTAGAACTGAGCTACTAGCTAGGTCGGACGACCGATTTTTCCTATTCGGTTGACCAATTTGCTTTTTTCGGTCGACTGATCCCTCTTGTTCGGACGACCAATTTTCATACAAACCCAGTCTGTCAACACATCCAATGAGCAGGTCGACACACACCCCTGAACAGGTCGTCCTATTCTTCAAGCAAGTTAACCTACTCTCTAAGTAGGCCGACACTTAGACCCCAATGTGTCAATACCTACCTCTAACAGGTCGATTCTCTCTGTTTAATTGATCCTTGGTCATATTATCACACTTTACTATGAGATTTCCGTGATGCGTTCTTACATTGATTATTCGATAAAGATTGGAAGATCGAACGTACTTAGTACTCAAAATCTTTTATCAGTTCACATGTTTATTGCTCGTATGTCAACACTTGTTGACCAATTGTCAACACTTGTTTTTCACATGTCAACACATGTTGTTCAATGTGTCAACATCTGATGTTCATATGTCAACACATGTTGTTCATATGTCAACACTTGTTTTTTGTGTGGCAACACTTATTGTTCGTGTGTTAGCATCTGTTGTCCAGATGTCAACATCTGTTGTTTATATGTCAACACTTGTTGTTCTCTTGAGTAGGTAAACCTACTCCCAGACTTGACTCGACGATAAGATTCTAAACTTTGAGATCAAGTTGGATGTTTAATTTTCTTGTGTTTTAAAGTGACTATACCAACTCGATACTCGAATACCACTGTTACTACAATTGTTTTAGCTTCTAAATAACTATTCCGAGCCAACTTTATTTAGTATGATTTGAATTAAATTTTGCAAGCTCAGCCACAATGCCATGGTTAATTTGGTATCTGAAAACTCTATTTAATTCTATATTACAACTAAATAGTGCTTTTGATTCTAATTTTCGACTGGATACACTGGTTTCAACTGGCAATTCGATATTTCAATTTGAATACCAATTTCCAGCATAAACTTCTCATCTTGCGTAACTGTGTTACCACTCGAAACTCTAATCATTTCCAACTTTGTTGTGATCCTTACGACACACAGTATTGTACATGTGTTTTATCCTTGAAACTCTAAAATGCTGCATAATTGTCTGGGAACATAACAAATGAATGTTTACTGACTGTTCGAGTCTCGGGCTCTACTGGATCAAGATGCCTGTGCAAATAGGGGTGAGTCCAATCCCTGGGAGGAGCACTCGAACTCATTTACTAACCGTACAGAAGATATAAGACTACTATTCTAATGTCTTGGCATCGAACACTGCTAACTGCTTGATTGATGGATATTCTATTATATGTTATTGTTTCCCCCAGCATGACTCAACTGGTTTGCACTTATTGTCAGTACATGTTCAGTGGACTGCTCGATAGTGATTACAAGTTTGATAATGATAGAATGTCATTCTATGCCTGACACTCGTTATTTTGGTTCAGTTCGTTGATATATCAGTTTAATTTGCATGGTTCAATAGTTACATCTTGATTTGCATTATTCTTCCCTTTATTGAACACTGTTATTTGTTATTCTCGTGTGCACCAAATTTTGGTTGATTTCAATATCTATTTCCTTATTATTAGATGATAAATCCTACTGGGCAAGATTTCTCATACTACTCTTTTTTCAAATATTCATCAGTTCTAGAAGGCGGGGCATCGAGAATTGTGTGCTGAGAGATCAACACTTGTTATGTCTGACATTTGAAATAGAGTTTGGGAATCATGTAATTACCTCCACTTTGAGGAACCACTATTAATTTATTTTTTTTATTTTAGGTCACGACCCCGGGTAATTTCTACTTGGAAATATTTTAAACTTGTTCTTAATTTCCTTTCTACGCGCGTCTCGGCATTTATGGAAATATTAAATGACGGGACGTGACAGGGTTGTACATCGCACACATTCACTTCAATTGCTATCAGCGCATGTTCTCTTTTTCTGAAAGAGGATCCTTGTGTGCAATGGCCGACAAAGGGTACATCGTTGAAGGTCACTCGATCAACCGTCCACCATATTTTAATGGTAACAATTACACGTCTTAGAAAAATTAGATGCATGTCTTTCTCAGAGCTCAGGACTATGAGGTCTAGAAAGTGGTAAGCAACCATCCATACTTTTTACCAGAGGACTAAGAACAATGGACGAAAGATCAGATTAAGTAACCTAAGATTAATTATAGTGCAATGAATATTATGCAGTGTGCAATTCATCATGATAAATACTCACGTGTCTTCATGTGTAGCTCTGCTAAAAGTATGTGGAACAACCTGAAACTGATATATGAAGGCACCTTGGAAGTTAAAGAAACCAAGGCAAACATTCTGGTTTCCAAATATGAGTTGTTTCGGATGAAACCAGAAGAAACAATCTCTGAGATGTTTGCAAGGTTTTACAACCATTACCAATGGATTAAAGGCTCTTGGGAAAGACTACATTAGTTCTGAGTTAGTCAGAAAAATCCTCAGGTCACTGCCTCCGGCTTGGCACACCAAGGCAACTGTTATTGAGGATTCTAAAAACATGGCAACTCTCTCTCTTGAGGAGTTAATTGAATCCTTGATGACATACGAGCTCAACATGAAGAGAAATGAGCCTGAAATAAAGAACGGGAAAGGAATTGCCCTGAAGGTTGCATCAGCTCGTCAGGAAAGTAGCACTGATGAAGACAGTGATGTGGGAGAGAGAAGAGGAGGAGTTAGCTATGCTAACCAAGAATATGCAAAAATTTCTTCGCAAAAGGAAGTCTTTTCCGAGCAACTCAAAAAGGCCAGTCAGAAGGCCCTTCCCATAAAAAGGTGAGAGCAGCAAAGAGAAGGAGATTATCTACTATGAATGCAAGAAACTGGGACACATACGAGGTGAGTATCCTAAATTGCAGAAGAAATTCAAGAGAAGACAAGTTCAGGAAGACTAAAGACATGGTGGCTACCTAGAGTGACGAGGACTCAGACACCTCATCTACTAATCCTGAAGAAAATTCAGAAAATTTGTCTCATGGCTCATGGCAAGGAAGCTGAAGAGATAAATGACGAAACTAGAAACTTTTCTTCAGAACAATGGGAATTAGTCTATACATCTCTATTTGAAAAGTTCAAGAAAGTGAAATCTGAAAACAAATTGTTGAAAAATAAGATTGAATTCATTCTTCACAATGAAACACCCTGTCCAACGTGCATAGCATTGAAGAGTGAATCCAATATTTTGAAAGAATCTCATGATACTTTACTTGCTAAGGTTGCTCTGAGCCATAGAGTTGTGGAGGTTGCTCTTCCATCACTTGATCAACTAGTTGTTGCTTCACCTGAGTTCCTGCCATTTCCACTACCTTGTTGCCACACATCTTCACCTTTGCCTTTTGGAACTTCTGGTATTGTTCTATGGTGAAGAACATCTTGCTACTCCCCTTGAGTTGCACCCTAGCATTCTGCGAGCTGCTTCCAGAGGCCATGGGATCTGGAGAAAAAAAAACTTTGGGATCGTAAGGACCCAAGGATCAAAGAACCCCAAGATTTTTGCTCCGAGTAGAGCAAGAAATCACATAAAGAGTTCCAAATGGAATGTATCGATTGTAGAAGAAATAAATTACAGATTAATTGGAGAGTAAAAGACTAGGAACATATTGATTACAAAATAACTTTAAGTTGTGTTTTGATTATAGAAGAAAAGTAGCAAGTATGTACTGATTGTTGAAGGAAATGTGACGATTGCAGAAGAAGAGTCATGGATTTTTCCAAGTTACTTTGAATTTTTTAATATTGTCCAGTATTGCAGATAAGTCTTTTACAAATTGCACATGCCTAGTTCCTTTCTAAGAGTGGTGAATCTCTCTTCAGGTAGAGCTTTTGTAAAGATATCTGCCAACTGATTTGAAGTATCTACGAATGAAATATCTATATTACCTAGAGCTACATGATCTATAATAAAATGGTATATGACTTCAATATGTTTAGTTCTGGAATGCTGCACTGGATTCTTGGTAAAATTTATAGCACTGGTGTTGTCGCACAATAGAGGTATCGACTTGATTTTTAGTCCATAGTCTTCAAGTTGCTGCTGGATCTATAATAATTGAGTGCAACAGCTCCCAACAACTACATATTTAGCTTCAACTGTTGACAAAGTCACTGAGTTCTACTTTTTTTAAGGACTAGGAGATTAAGCACCCTGTAAGGAATCAATAACAACCACTGGTGTTTTTTTCTATTCACTTTGCATCCAGCATAATCAATATCGGAATATCCAATTAAGTCAATTTCACGAGATTTATGATACCTGATACGGGGATATCCCAGTAGGTTGGCTTAATCCTCGGGCTCAGTTGACCTCATTGAGGGCATAGGTCGACGTCCTTTCTCAGGTAAAACGTTAGCGATATACGATCCGACGAGTCAGGTCGGAAGGGTCAAATCTACTTTACACCTCGGGCCGTCTTCCTCAGCTCGACCTATGACGGTCTCTTAGCTCGGACGGGGCCGACCTAGGGCCCAGCGTGCTCGCAGTTGCCCTGAAACGTTGCTCACGTGACTGATGATGCAAATGAGGTAAAGACCGAGGATCACGGGACCAATAACTGCGGCTATTTAGACCATGGTCACGTGACCAGGCAGGCCAGTGGAAACTTTCAATCCGGCATCAATCACGGAGACCCCCTGTGACGGAACGCCTCGGCCAAGCCCGTTAAACCTATAAGGTACTTGATCCGAGTCCGCCTCCCGCGAACGGGCCGAAGCCTCGCAAGGGATCCAAACCACAGTCCGTAAACACAAAGGAACACACCACATTTTATATATAGTTCACAAGTTACATAGCCAATTTCCACAAAACTGAAAAGAAGTACAAGAGCCTGGGGCATACCCCGAGGTACAACTGTAGAAAGTAAACAACTAACTAAACTACACTGCTGGAGAACTACCAGCTGGAACTACACCGCTGGGTACTGACCCTGCACCGCTACGGCACGGCCCTGAGCTGGACGACGGTCGTGAGACGTCCTCCTCGCTCTCACTTGTGGGGGTAGGGTGAGCCTCACTAGTCACTGGCTCAGTAGGGAACTCCCCCAAAACCGAGCAAACCAAAACCACAGGTACGAAAGCAGTAAACAATACCAACAATTTATAGAACAGCTAAACAGATTATTAAAGCTGTAAAAGTACTCACCGTCTGCCGACTACGTAAAACATTTTAATAATTAAACGAAAAACCAATACAGGTGTACAAGCTAAAGTAGAGACATCCAACACGAGCCACGTGAACTGGTTCGCGACACCAGAAACTGACTCGGACAAACTAACACAGGTCTACTCTCAGTCTCGCGCCACGGACTCGCAGCCAAGGTCGAAAGGTCCAGCTGCGCTCCACGTAAAAGGTCAAGCAACTGTTGAGACCAACTAAACACCACCACCTGCAGACCACACGGTCATAGGCCCATGCCTGGCACCTCAGGAGACCCTGGCCCGGGCTCTCTAGAGTGAGGCACTGGAAAAGGACTAGCTGGGGACCAGTGTCGACTACTGGTGTCCGTACCCCCAACTACAAGCGACTATAAGTGACTAAAACAACACTCAAGTGTCACTGTCCCACTGTCGTCTTTCCCTCAGCCGGACGTACAACTCAACACAGGAGTGAGGGTGTCCAGGTCAGACGGCACAGACCTCGACGGTACAACACAAGTACCGGGACAAAGCCCCGAGCTAACAGCCTGGCTCACAAAGAACCTGGGCAACCCAACTGGAGAGGTAACCACGGTAGGCATCGTACTACTCGCCACGTACACAAACCCGTGCACGTCACAAACAACCACTTGAAACCTCACGTAAACACAAGTAACCATGGTCCACTACACGTGACTAAAAACAACTCAATGTCACTGTCCCACTGTTGTCTTTCCCTCAGCCGGACGTACAACTCAACACAGAGTGAGGGTGTCCAGGTCAGACGACACAGACCTCGACGGTACAACACAGTACCGGGACAAAGCCCCGAGCTAACAGCCTGGCTCACAAAGAACCTGGGGCACCCCACTAGAGAGGTAACCACGGTAGGCGTTGTACTACTCGCCACGTACACAGAACCACGTGCACGTCACACACAAACCACGTGAAACCTCACGTAAACCACAAGTAACCATGGTCCACTACACGTGAACCCAACTGACTCGCGTAAACAACACGCAGTCACTGAAGTAAGCAACTAACTGCATACCTTGTATGCTAAACACGAGAACCAAGTGCACTCAGTGCACCTCATGGTCAACACACATGCATTATCGATAAATGCTGAAATCAGTCATTCTGTTTATAATCAGTAGGCGGCACATCGACTGCCGCTTACACTCAAACGGCAAGGGACCTGGCCATTAACATCTTGGCTGAGGAGCTTGGCGACAAACGATGTTGACGCCAAGTTCTCCGGCCTTAACCCTGCAGAAACCCTAATCCGGCTCTGCGGGTTTTCTAACCGTTCTAACTACAGAAAAACATACAAATGTAGTTCCTTTAGCATGCTAGAACCCAATACAAACCACTATACAACATGCTTCGTACATTAAACTACTCAAACCACCCATTAACCCCGCATGTGCAACTTGATCTGAAAACGCATTATCATGCTGATTCAAGTGGGTTTGTTATGTTTTAATGTTTCTACGGAGCTAACCGGGTTCGTCCCCTACCTCAGAACACGCTAGAACCTCCCGCAATCTCCCGATTCACGCCGAGCCCTCCGCGAGCTCCCACGGGAATTGCACCACGATATGCGTTTCCTTGCGCAATTCGGCGATGCCACGCGTTCTACGGTCGTCCAACCACTCTTCGGAACCTGTTAGAAGCTTCAGAGACACGGGGGCAGCAAGCTGGGGCAAGAGGGAAAGAGAATGAGCTGAGAGAACTGCTCTCGGGTGAGCCTATAACTGCAGAATTCTCAGGTTGGCGTCAACCCCTATGCCGCCAACAGCAACCGCCACCCTTAGCGTCCACATCTACTGCCGCCAAGTTCAAGCAGTCACGTCCACTAACCTGGACGCCAACCAGTCAATGGCCACCCCTGGCCGCCAACTCCAACTGAACAGCAGCAGGTCCTATTTCATTTCAGGACCAACCCTGCTCTTCACCTGCTCAAGCCCACATTCACATCAACATTCCACACAACTAGCTTACATTGGCCTCACAACGGCCTACACAACCAACGCACACATGATCCACATGGATCCGAAAGGCACGCGACGTTACATTACTATCATCTAAAAAAGAAATTTCGACCTCGAATTCATAACACAATTCAAGGTTAAACAACTTATACACACAACCTTTTACAAGCACTATCATCTAAAAAGAAAATACACAGCTTACTCAAACAGATAGGGATACCCTTTAGTCCATTTCCGCGGCCAACTCCCAGGTATCCTCACCACCTAATCTATTTCCCACCTCACTTTAACTAGCTCAATTTCTTTATTCCTCAGCTTCTTCATCTTTCGATCTGTGACTGCACCGGATACTCTGGCATAGTCATGTCCGGCTTCAGGTCACCACCTTGATATCTAATTATTTGAGCTGGATCTCTCAATACACTTTCTCAACATGGAGACATGGAAAATATCATACACATCGGCAAAATCAGCTGGCAAATCCAGCCTATAAGTGTTTCCCCAATTCTTTCAATCACCTTGAAAGGTCCCACATACCTTGGACTCAACTCCCCAGACTTACCAAATCTCATAATACCTTTACTCGGGGAAACTCTCAGAAAAACAAAATCTCCCACTCAAACTGAAGTGGTCTCCTCCGCACATCTGCATAACTTTTCTGCCTACTTTGAGCTGCCTGTAATTTTTCTTTAATAAGCTTTACCACTTCCGTGGTTTGCTGAATCAATTCAGGACCCACCAATTGTCTTTCTCCCACTTCATGCCAGTTCAATGGGGTTCTACATGGCCTTCCATATAAAGCTTCATACGGTGCCATCCCAAGACTGGTATGATAGCTATTATTGTAGGCAAATTCAACCATTCCCAAATGATGCTCCCACTACCTCCCCAACTAAACAACAAGCCCGCAACATATCTTCATTGTCTGAATAGTCCTCTCTATTTTGACCATTGTCTGGGGATGATAAGCGGAGCTATACCTTAATTCAGACCAATTACTTTCTGCAGACTTCTCCAAAAACCAGAAGTAAATCTTGGATCTCTATCAGATACAATAGTCTTCGGAATACCATGCAGTGGAACAATTCTTTCAACATAAATATTTGCCAATCTGTCCACTGTCCAAGACATACTACTGCCACTAATCTGCATACCTTAGTCAATCTGTCAACAAACACCCATATCCATTATGCCCGAACTCGACCTTGGTAGACCTGCACAAAGTCCATTGCAATATCATCCCATTTCCACTGTGGAATAGGTAACGGTTGTAATAGACCTCCAGGCTTTTGATGCTCTGCTTTAATCTGCTGACAGATAGCACACCTTGCTACAAATTCTGTATTTCTTTCTTCATATGAGGCCACCAAAAATGCCTTTTTAAATCATGGTACATTTTAGTACTACCCGGATGAATAGTGTACCTAGATTTATGAGCCTCTTCCAATACTCGCTGCTTCACCTCTCTTTCTGCAGGAACAAACAACCTGCCCCGAAGCCTGACCACACAATTATCATCAATAGAAACTCCTTCCATTTTCACAATTTCAGGTAACCTGCATCTGCTCTCTGAGCTTCAATGATCTGCCAATATAAAGACGGCTCTACTGCACTAGCAGCTAGATTGCCCGTCGCTGACTGCTGGCACATACAAGGAATTCTCTGCTACTTCTTCATATAACTTCCATTCTTTAATCATCATCAAATTCATATATGCCTTTCTGCTCAAGGCATCTGCTACAACATTGGCCTTACCCGGATGGTAAGCCAAACTGAAATCATAATCCTTCAATATATTCAACCCATCTGCGTTGGCGAAGATTCAAATCTTTCTGCGAGAAGATATACTTCAAGCTTTTATGATCTGTAAAAATCTCAAATCTCTCGCCATACAGATAATGCCTCCACATTTTAAAGCAACACAACTGCTGCCAATTCTAAATCATGAGTGGGGTAATTTTCTTCTGCTGGCTTCAATTGCCTAGACGCATAGGCTATCACTTTACCATGCTGCATAAGCACTGCACCAAGTCCTCTCCTTGAAGCATCAGTATACAACACAAAACCACCACTCCCTGCCGGTAATGTCAATATAGGTGCTGAAGTAAGTCTTTTCTTTAATTCCATGAAACTTCTCTGACATTCACCGGACCACACAAAAGGCACTCCTTTCCTGGTCAATCTAGTCATAGGTGCTGCAATCTTAGAAAATCTTGAATAAAGCGCCTATAATAACCTGCCAACCCCAGAAAACTTCTAATCTCGGTTATTGTCTTAGGCACTTCCCACCCGACACAGCTTCCACTTACTCGGTCCACTGCTATTCCTTTAGCTGAGATAACATGACCCAAAACTGAATTTCCTTTAACCAGAATTCACACTTACTGAATTTAGCAAACAACTGGTTATCTCTTAACAACTGCAGGGTAAACCTCAAATGAGCTGCATGCTCCTCTTCAGATGCTGAATAAATTAGAATATCATCAATAAGACCACAATAAATTGATCTAATATGGATGAAAAATTCTATTCATCAGATCCATAAAACCTGCAGGAGCATTAGTCAACCCAAAAGGCATTACCACAAACTCATAGTGACCATATCTGGTTCTGAACGCTGTCTTATCTATATCCTCCTCTTTGATTCTCAACTGATGGTACCCGGACCTCAAATCAATCTTAGAAAACACCTTTGCTGATTGCAACTGATCAAATAAATCATCTATCCTCGGCAACGGGTACTTATTCTTGATGGTCACATCATTCAATTTCCTATAATCAATACACATCCGAAAACTTCCATCTTTCTTTTTCAAAATAAACCGGCGCTCCCCACGGGGAATGACTCGGTCTAATAAAACCTTTTTGCAACAATTCTTTAACTGCTTTTTCAATTCTTTAGTTCTGCTGGTGCCATCCGATATGGAGCTTTAGAAATCGGCATGGTACCTGGCAGCAACTCAATAGAAAGTCCACCTCCCTATGTGGAGCTAAACCAGGCAATTCCTCAGGAAAAACCAGCAAATTCCCTAACCACGGGAACTGCTTCTACTGGCTGACTGGCCTCTACCAAACTCACCGAGGCTAAATAAGCCACACACCCATCATTAATCAACTTTCTAGCTTTAATTGCAGAAATTAGAAACTTAGAGGTATAAAAAGGCATACCTTGATATTCAAACACTGCACCATTAGGATGACAAAATCTGATCCTTTTCTTTCTGCAATCTAACATTGCTCCATACATCTCAAGCCAATCCATACCCAAATGATATCATAATCTGACAACTGCAGGGCATACAACCGACCCGGCATCTGGTTCCCTTCAATCATAACAGGAGCTTCATCTATATAGCTCGAAGTGAGTAAGAACTCACCTGAAGGAACCTCCACCACTAACTCACAAGACTTCTCTTCTAAAGGATGAGCTATACAATCCAGAAATTCTTCGGAAATAAAGAATGAGAGGCACCCGAATCAAATAAGACTCTTGCTGAATATTCATAAAGAGGTAAAGTACCTTCTATCATATTTGACGCCTCTGCCTGGGCTCGGGTGATAGCCAAACCCCGCCTCTCCCTCTGCTGCGGTGCTCCTCTGCCACGACCTGCCTGTGGCTGCTGAAACTGCTGAGGCTGCTGCTGCTGCACACCTCTGCCATACCCATATTCTCTTGCATAGGGACAATTGCGGATCAAATGTCCCGGCTGATTACAATTATAACATCTATACCCTGGAGGAACAATAGGCTGCCTGGCAGTGCTCTGCTGCGACTCCTCCACCTCAGGCCTACCACGGCCTTGCTGGAACTGCGGACGACCTCCCCATCCTCTTCCTTTTCCTTTAAGTGCTTGCTTTAATTTCTGGCCCCATTTACCAAAACTTGATGTAGAAGGTCCCGCTGGTGCTTTACCCTTGCTTGCACCTACTGTCTGTTGCGGTAGCCGGAAACTACCTGAACCTGACTCACCTGCTTGGCGAGTCCGGATAGACCTCTCCAAAGTAGCTGCCCTCTGCGCTGCCTCTTCCACTGTCTTGCACATGAGAGGTACTATCGCATCCTGCAATTCCACTCTCAATCCTCTGATAAAGTACTCAACCATCATGTTATTATCTGAAACCACATATGGCTCATAACGACTAAGTGCCATAAATCTCATCTGGTACTCTAAGACTGAAGAGTTACCTTGCTGGAGAGTTCGGAATTGCTCTCTTTTTACTTGCTGCACTTGGATCGGAAAGAATGTATCGTAAATACATCAGAAAATCCGCCAAGTGATAGCTTCCTCCGTCCTGCCTGCAAAGGTGGTTTGCATCTTCAATCGCCACCATTCCAAGCAAAACCCCTTAACTGATAGCAGCTAACACCACTCTATCCGCTGCCGACACCTCATAGTCGCAAAGACCCTCTCATTTCATGAACCCAATGCTCAGCTGTATCTGGATTCGCCCTCCTGAATAAGTAGGGCTGAAATCTCAGAAATTTCTCCACCTGCATCACTGGTTCTTCTGCTATTGCACTGGTGGTGGTGGTGGCACAGGTGCTACAAAAGCACCTCCACTCTCGGCGGAATGGAGCAACAGGTACAACGCCTCTCCATCCCCAGGTGGCACAGCAACCGGTGGTACTGGCGCCTGCTGATCCATCCTTGCTCGAATATCCGTGAGGCTCTCCCAATTCTTTCTATCATTCACTGGGTGCTTTCCTCCGGATCATCTCCTCCACCACCCCATCTCTCCTATCAGCCATTTCAGAATTTCTACTACACAAACACCAGGCAAAAATCAAAACACAAATTATCAAAAACCAGGGTCCCTACCAGCAGTGTATAAGACCGAAATAAGGCTATGTATCTTTCTAGTTCCCTTATATTACACGGACCTGGCTCTGATACCAACTGTGACGGAACGCCTCGGCCAAGTCCGTTAAACCGATAACGTACTTGATCCGAGTCCGCCTCCCGCGAACGGGCCGAAGCCTCGCAAGGGATACCAACCACAGTCCGTGTAAACACAAAGGAACACACCACATTTTATATATAATTCACAATTTACATAGCCAAATTTCACAAAACTGAAAAGAAGTACAAGAGCCTGGGGCATACCCCGAGGTACAACTGAAGAAAGTAACAACTAACTAAACTACACTGCTGGAACTACACAGCTGGAACTACACCGCTGAGGTACTGACCCTGCACCGCTACGGCGCGGCCCTGAGCTGGACGACGGTCGTGAGACGTCCTCCTCGCTCTCACCTGTGGGGGTAGGGGTGAGCCTCTCTAGTCACTGGCTCAGTAGGGAACTCCCCAAAAACCGAGCAAACCAAAACCACAGGTATGAAAGCAGTAAACAATACCAACAATTTATAGAACAGCTAAACAGATAATTAAAGCTGTAAAAGTACTCACCGTCTGCCGACTACGTAAACAATTTTAATAATTAAACGGAAAACCAAACAGGTGTACAAGCTAAAGTAGAGACAGCCAACACGAGCCACGTGAACTGGTTCGCGACACCAGAAACTGACTCGGACAAACTAACACAGGTCTACCTCTCA
This sequence comes from Colocasia esculenta, assembly GCA_014218235.1. Lineage (NCBI taxonomy): Eukaryota > Viridiplantae > Streptophyta > Magnoliopsida > Alismatales > Araceae > Colocasia > Colocasia esculenta. Next base: position 23,984 of record JACBKR010000823.1, read on the forward strand.
GTCTCGCAGCCACGGACGAAAGGTCCAGCTGCCGCTCCACGTAAAAAGGTCAAGCAACTGTGGAGACCAACTAAACACCACCACCTGCAGACCACACGGTCACAGGCCATGCCTGGCACCTCAGGAGACCCTGGCCCGGCTCTCTAGAGTGAGGCACTGGAAAAGGACTAGCTGGGGACCAGTGTCGACTACTGGTGTCTGTACCCCCAACTACGAGCGCGCTACAAGTGACTAAAAACAACTCAAGTGTCACTGTCCACTGTCGTCTTTCCCTCAGCCGGACGTACAACTCAACACAGGAGTGAGGTGTCCAGGTCAGACGACAAGACCTCGACGGTACAACACAAGTACCGGGACAAAGCCCCGAGCTAACAGCCTGGCTCACAAGAACCTGGGGCACCCAACTGGAGAGGTAACCACGTAGGCGTCGTACTACTCGCCACGTACACAGAACCACGTGCACGTCACACACACCACGTGAAACCTCACGTAAACCACAAGTAACCATGGTCCACTACACGTGAACCCACTGACTCGCGTAACAACACGCAGTCACTGAAGTAAGCAACTAACTGCATACCTTGTATGCTAAACACGAGAACCAAGTGCACTCAGTGCACCTCATGTGTCACACACATGCATTATCGATAATGCTGAAATCAGTCATTTCTTTTATAATCAGTAGGCGGCAACATCGACTGTCGCTTACAACAAGTCAACGGCAAGGGACCTGGCCGTTAACATCTTGGCTGAGGAGCTTGGCGACAAACGATGTTGACGCCAAGTTCTCTGGCCTTATACCCTGCAGAACCCTAATCCGGCTCTGCGGGTTTTCTAACCGTTCTAACTACAGAAAAACATACAAATGCAGTTCCTTTAGCATGCTAGGACCCAATACAACCACTACAACATGCTTTGTACATTAAACTACTCAAACCACCCATTAACCCCGCATGGTGCAACTTGATCCGAAAACGCATTATCATGCTGATTCAAGTGGGTTTGTTATGTTTTAATGTTTCTACGGAGCTAAACGGGTTCATCCCCTACCTCAGAACACGCTAGAACCTCCCGCAATCTCCCGATTCACGCCGAGCCCTCCGCGAGCTCCCACGGGAATTGCACCACGATATGGCGTTTCCTCGCGCAATTCGGCGTCGCCACGCGTTCTACGATCGTCCAACCACTCTTCGGAACCTGTTAGAAGCTTCAGAGACACGGGGGCAGCAAGCTGGGGCAAGAGGAAAGAGAGTGAGTTGAGAGACTGCTCTCGGGTGAGCCTATAACCTGCAGAATTCTCAGGTTGGCGTCAACCCCTATGCCGCCAACAGCAACCGCCACCCTTAGCGTCCACACTCTACTGCCGCCAAGTTCAAGCGTCAACGTCCACTAACCTGGACGCTAACCAGTCAACGGCCACCCTTGGCCGCCAACTCCAACTGAACAGCAGCAGTCCTGTTTCATTTCAGGACCACCCTGCTCTTCACCTGCTCAAGCCACACATTCACATCACACATTCCACACAACTAGCTCACATTGGCCTCACAACGGCCTACACAACCAACGCACACATGATCCACATGGATCCGAAAGGCACGCGACGTACACACCCCCGCCGAGATTAGAGGGGTTTCTAGCTTTACCATAGGTCTCCTAACACTATATAAGAGCACAAACCCCACAGGCGTAGGTACGCTGTTCTACCCCATTAGGATCATTCTGTTTAGCTAGCGACTGACTTGATCATCAGTTTCTCCCCGCCGAGGTCTCTCGGCGGGCTTTGTAGGTCAGGTCACAAGCACGGAACAAGTGTCTCACGTCAGCCAAGCACGCCTCAGACAAAATTCATTGGCTTGGTCATCTCGGCTCACCGCATGGCAAGAAGCACCTCAGCGGTCACCTCGGCCTGAGCCGACCTATGTTACACTACTGTAAGACCCCGTCCCTCTTGGCCCTTGCTCTGTCCTCAGGGTCGCGATGGGGGAGCCCTCGCGACAGCAGTTGTGTGGCGACACACCCTGGCCATTGCGTTCTGGTCGCCACGGGGTTGGGCGTCGCTTCTTGTCGCGTCGTCTGGTGGGTCACGACTGCTTTTCTCTGAAAAACTTGACCACTATTATGTCTGTCAGAATGATCTTGTCGGGTGTCAGGTGCATACAACGTTGACGCGGCCTTGTCAGCCATCGCGTTTGTGTTTCCTGGTCATCGAGGTTTGACCGCTTTTGGTGTCACGCCATGGGTGGCCGTCGTGACATGCTTGTTGTCGCGCCAGGCCGACCCGTCCCGTCTTAGGGTCCGTCGGATTAAAACCGAGGTTGCGCCCTATTTCCCCCTCTCTCCCTTTCCTTCCCCTTCTTCTTCCTTCTTCTTCCTCCTCCGAGCTCTCTCTTCTCCGATGGTTTCTCGACGTGCTTTAGGTGCTCGTAGTGGGAGGTGATGCCCTGTTCGTGCAGGTGGCGTGATCGTGGAGCTTGGAGCGAGGAGTAGGTGGCCATTCCGATGTGAAGGCCCCAACGGGTCGGCTCTACTCTTGGAAGTAGGGACCCTCGACTCCTCTCACCTTAGCATGCTCCCTTCCCCCTTGAAAACGTGCTTTCTTCGTGGTTTGGGGTTGTAGGAGTGTGAGAATCATGCTCGTGTGAGTGAGGATTCCATCGAGCGTAGATTCATTATAATCCATGTTTTGTGGGGATCGAGGGTGGTTTGTATGGTTTAAAAGCTTTCCTACATGTTTTCCCATGCTCCCCTCCCCCGTGTGGATGTGATTGTACTGGTTTTAGGGCGGTCCTTAGGAGGACTGTATCGGGACTCCCATCGGCTAAGAACATGACCAATATAGAGGTCGCGATGATGTCGCAACCGGCATATCCACTGCGACATCATCGTGACGCTCTTGAGCATCGCGACCTGGTCGCGACGGATTGAGCCGCCGCGACAGTGTCGCAACAGCGCTGGGCGTCGTGATAGTGTCGCGACGGCCCGATGCGTTGCGACTACAGTAGAGATAGGTAGGTCTTGCGGAGTTCCATTTTTTGTGGAGTCTTCTCCGTTTCCGCTTCTTACTGTACCCGTGGCACCAGTGCTAGTTTCCTAGTATGGTCCTACACTAGTCATTCTCCTGGTGCTCGGCACCTGAGGGCTTGTCCCGTAAGAGAGGTTGTTACCGTTGCTTGGGACCCCCATCCTCGTGCACTTAGAGGGAGCATTCAGGGTGACAGCGTACTCAAGTCAGGACTCTGGAGTTGAGGGGAAAACGGTGGTTAGGACAGCAGCGTCGAGTCATTTGCAGAGCTCTCTTGGTCGGTCTGGGACACCGAGGATGGCCAGTGTTCTACCCTGCAGACCAACAAGTCCTTTTTCTCACTTCCTCACTCTTTGTGGCCCCAGAATTACCTAGAGAGACCAGGCGTGGGACCGTAGTCCAGCCAGACTACGGCGGTTACTAGGGCTGTGCAAAATATGGTTCAAACTGAAAAACCGAACGGTTCGGTTTCATGGACTGGGTGGTTCGGTTCGATTTCAGGTTGGGAAACCGAAATGAACGAATATTTATATATAATTAATAATAATAAAGTTATAAAAAAAAAATGGTAGCGCAACGGAGGGCGGCGTCGCGCGCCCTCCGCGCGCGTGGTGGTCGCGAGTTCAAAACTCGCGACCACCACAAAACACCCCTTTTTACATATTTTTTTTCCAAAAAATGCCATAAATACCAGAAAAAAATGCCAAAAATGCCAGAATTCGGTTTGAACCGAACCGAACCGGTTCGGTTCGGTTCGGTTCAAACAATGACTTCGGTTCGGTTTTCTCCATTTTGGAGAAAACCGAACCGAACCGAACCGTGACACCCCTAGCGTTTACTGTTGTGCTACTTGTGTCCTACCTCACTCTGACGAGACTTGGATGTTTGGACCTGGGTCGAGGATAAGACTCAATGGGCGCACCTGACCGGTTGACTAGTGGGTAGGTTTCCGTAGCTAGTGTTTCTTGTCCAGGCAGGGTTCTCTCTGTCTGTGTTGCCAGCCGTGTGGTGGTCACGACGTGCAGTCGTACGGAGTTTCCGACCGTGGTGTCTTTCCGTACCGCGCTAGTTAGTAGCTTGCTTATGCACTTCTTTGTAGGTAGAAGATATAACTTGTAACGTCGCGTGCTTTTCGGATCCATGCGGATCATGTGTGTTGTGGATGTGGCGGCCGTTGTGAGGCCAGTGTGAGTTGGTTGTGTGGAATGTGTGGTTTGGATGTGTGGTTTGTTCAGGTGAGGTGCAGGGTTGGTCCTGAAATGGAATAGGACCTGCTGCATTTGAGTTAGAGTTGGCGGCCAGGTGTGGTCGTTGACTTGTTGGCGTCCAGGTAAGTGGCCGTTGACTGCATGAATTTAACGGCAATCTTGATGGACGTCTAGCCTTGGCGGTCTGATTGGCGACACTAGGTTGACGCCAATCTGTATGACCTGCAGAATATAGTCTACCGAGAGCAGTCTCCTCAGCCCAATCCCCTTCTCCCTTGCCTGGATTTCATGCCTTTTTGCTTTCCCAATGCTTCCAATTGTTGTAAAAGAATAATTAAAGAAACGTGGAACATGTGGCGGTGACGATCGCGCGAGGAAACGCCGGTGCGAGGCGTGATTCCCGTGGCTCGTGGAGGGTTCGGCGTGGATTGGGAGATTTCGGGAGGTTTAAGCGTGTGCTGAGGTAGGGAATGACCCTTGTAATTTCTATAGGTTGTAATAATATAGTTAGAAAACATGAATCTGCATGAAAAAGGCAATTTCGGGTAGCGGTATCCATGCGGGGTATATGGGTGGTTTGAGTAATTTAGCGAACGAATCATGCTGTTTTGAGTTGTTTGGGATTCATGCAATCAGAGGAAGTTTTTCCTCATATTTTCTCGATGATTACGGGATCAAGTATGCCTGTAGAATCAGTTAGGGTTTCTGCAGGACTGGAGTCGAGGAGCTTGGCGTCAACATCGTTGGACCGCAGGTTCTTCAGCTGGGAACTAGACGGCCAGATACCTTGCCGTTTACATCCCATCGACGGCAGTCGATGTTGCCGTCAGCATGCTTTTGCTTTAAATATTGATATAATGAATATCTGTTGGTATTAAGCGGTGCAACGATAATCGTGGTGCACCCAGTGCCCGTGTTTTCTGGGACCAGCGTACTGAGTACGCCGTTGGTTGGTTCTTTACGTGTTTAAGTGGTGTTCACGTGTGGTGAACTACCAGTGCACGAGGTTTGTACGAGACTTCACGTGGTTTGTGTGTGACGTGCACGTGGTTTTGTGTACGTGGCAAGTAGTACGACGCCTACCGTGGTTACCTCTCCAGTCGGGTGCCCCAGGTTCTTGGTGAGCCAGGCTGTTAGCTCGGGGCTTTGTCCCGGTACTTGTATTGTACCGTCGAGATCTGTGTCGTCTGACCTGGACACCCTCACTCCTGTGTTTGAGTTGTACGTCCAGCTGAGGGAAGACGACAGTGGGACAGTGACACTTGTGTTTGTCTTTAGTCACTTGTAGCACGCTCGTAGTTGGGGGTACCGGACACCAGTAGTCGACACTGGTCCCCAGCTAGTCCTTTTCCAGTGCCTCACTCTAGCGAGCCGGGCCAGGGTCTCTGGAGGTGCCAGGCATGGGCCTATGACCGTGTGGTCCGCAGGTGGTGGTGTTTAGTTGGTCTCCACAGTTGCTTGACCTTTTCACGTGGAGCGACAGCTGGACCTTTCGTCCGTGGCTGCGAGACTGAGAGGTAGACCTGTGTTAGCTTGTCCGAGTCAGTTTGGGTGTCGTGAACTAGTTCACGTGGCTCGTGTTTGGCTGTCTTACTTTAGCTTGTACACTGTACTGGTTTGCCGTTTAATTATTACAGTTGTTTTCGTAGTCGGCAGACTGTGAGTAGTTTTACAGCTTTCATATCCTGCTTAGTTGTTCTATAAATTATTGGTACTGTTTATGCCTTTGTACCTGTGGTTTTGGTTGCTCGGTTTTGGGGAGTTCCCTACTGAGCCAATGACTAGCGAGGCTCACCCCTACCCCCACAGGTGAGAGCGAGGAGGACGTTTCACGACCATCGTCCAGTTCAGAGCCGCACCGTAGCGGTGCAGTGTCGGTACTCCAGCTGTGTAGTAGCAGCTCCAGTAATGTAGTGTAGTCAGTTGTTTATTTTCTTCAATTGTACCTCGGGGTATGCCCCAGGCTCTTGTACTTCTTTTCAGTTTTGTGGAAATATGGCTATGTAACTTGTGAAATATATATTAAATGTGGTGTGTCCTTGTTTGTTTACACGGACTGTGGTTTGGTATCCCTTGCGAGGCTTCGGTCCGTTCGGGGAGGCGGACTCGGATCAAGTACGTTATTGGTTTAACGGGCTTGGCCGAGGTGTTCCGTCACATAACTGCTGTCATTTAATTGTTTATATATATTCTTCTGCCTGTTAGAGCCAGTAGGAGATTGGTAGTCCCTACTGAGCTTCTGTTGTGAAGCTCATCCCTTCCGTTTCCCAGGTGAGACTTCTCAGCAACGACAGGGCGCGCGTCGGGTAGAGGAGACGAGGCGGTAGTCATTGTCCCCGTAGCTAGTAGTGTTTCCCCCCTTCCAGTTGTACGTCACCCCCGGGGTATGCCCCTAAGGGACTTGTTATTCCCTTGTTCTTACTTGTACTAGTTGTGTGTGTTGGGACTGTACCTAAAGCGATACGCAGCGGTCTCGCTCTTCTTTCTGCTTCCACGTGTGTGCTCCTAGTTAGCAGGTGACATTTATTTCCTTTACATATTCTGTTAGACTTGTGTTATAGCCCTTCCGGGTCCCCGGATCCGTGGGCAGCGACTGCGAAAAATCAGGTCCTCGGCTTGGGCCGAGGGTCGGGTTCTCGAGGTCGTTACAGTTGGTATCAGAGCGAGAGTCTGACAGGACTTGTAACGGATTTAAACTGCAACAGAAAGTCCCAACAGTAGTATAAGTACACTGCTAGTCACCCAAGTGGTATTGTTGACCTTGTTGGTTGTGTGTCGTGCAAGACATTGCTCCGCGCAGGCGTAGGCAGGCTAGAGAGCTGATGGAGCAGCAGGATGAGTCGGATATGCCCGCGCAGGGGCAGGTTCAGGAGGATGTGTCAGTAGCGGAGTCTGTGGCACAGCCTCAGGGAGCAGCGGCAGCAACAGCAGTAGGCGGGCAGCAGCAGCAGTGGTACCAGCATCAGCCATAGCAGCATGCAGATTGGTTTCCTTTGGCCAAGCAGTTCTTTCGGACCCTGAACTAGGGAGCGTGGCAGCCTGGGCAGGCGGCAGCGGGAGGTCAGCCTCTAGTACCTCCCCCAACGGTACCAGAGCAGCAGGCAGATTCAGAGGTGGAGCAGCCAGCAGTTCAGCAGGCGTCAGGTACTGGGAGTATCCGAGCTGGGCGGAGGAGGACAACTATCACTAAGGACAGGACCGCCCCTCTTGGAGAGGTTCTTGCGTCTCTGGCCACCGATGTTTTTCGGTGAGTATGATCCAGACAAGGCAGAGAGTTGGAGCTCACGTTCGAGACCATGGAGTGCTCCGAGGAGGACCAGGTCAGACTGGCAGTGTATCAGCTCAAGGGGCTAGCCCATGAGTGGTGGAACGTTCAGCGACATACCCACTTTTCAAGGCAGCGTTTGGATCAGATCACATGGTAGCGATTTTTGGGGGTCTTCCACGACGAGTATTTCCCTAACTATGCTCGACGTGAGAGACGAGATCAGTTCCATGAGTTGGTTCAGGGTGATCTCACAATTACTCAGTACCATCAGAGGTTCGTCCAGTTGTTGAGGCATGTTCCTCATGTCGCCAGCAGTGAGCAGGCTTGTGCAGAGAAGTTCATTGTAGGACTGAGGCCAGATTTGAGGTGGGGCGTGACTGCTCATATGTGTGCCACCTTAGGAGAGGCTGTGGCTAAGGCCACCACCTTGGAGAGAGAGACCTGGCAGCCCTAGCAGCAGCAGGGAGGAGCTTCTTCGAGGTCCTCACCATACCAGCGTCCCGTAGGTAGCCATGGCAGTGCGACTTCTTCTTCTTCAGGCTTAGGCAGTTCAGGCAGTTCTAGTTTGCGCTCGAGGTTCAAGCAGATGACCACTCGTGGAGGTGGTCGGGGCAAGCAGCAGAAGCACCAGTCGAGGTTTGCAGAGCAGTCAGTCCAGCAGGGAGCTGAGCAGGGCAGGCAGGAGGCAATCTGTTACACTTGTGGTTTGCCAGGCCACTTCAGGAGGGATTGCCCGATGGAGCAAGTCCAGTAGCAGCCACAGCAGCCAGTGCAGTACGCACAACAGCTACCACAGTACCAGTTTCCCCCTCAGTAATAGGCACCTCATCAGCAGCAGTAGGGGTACTACCAGCAGCAGCCTCAGTAGTTTCAGTAGCCTCAGCAGTTCCAGTCGTACTAGCAGCACCAGCAGTTTCCACAGCACCAGCAGCCGCCGCAGCAGCAGCAGCACCAACAGCCGCCGCAGCGTGGGGCGTGGGCGTGGACGTGGTCGTGTGATGGCTCTTACTAGGGAGCAGGCCGAGGTGTCGAACATGGTTATAGGTACCTTGCCTATCCTTGGTAGAGTTGCTCGTGTTTTGGTTGACCCCGGTGCTTCCCTTTGTTTTGCTTCTGAGGAGTTTTACGACTCTCTAGTTCATCACACCCTGAGAGGCAGTGTGATGTGATGGTCGATCTCTCATCCGGTGATTACATGCGTTCTTTCGGTTACCTGGAGGGTGTCACAGTTGAGGTCCAGGGACACCAGTTGCTGGCCAGGTTGTACGCATTGCAGCTTCGTGACTTTGACGTCATCCTGGGCATGGATTGGTTGGAGGCTCACTCAGCTGTGGTGGATTGTCAGTAGAAGACCGTTCCGTTTGAGATACCTGGAGTGCCTGTTCTCTACTTCCGAGGTATCTGGTCTACCCGTCGACCTTTTATTTCCTTCTGTAGAGCTCGTGATCTGCGATGGCTGTGTAGCATATCTTGCTTCTATTTGTTCCTTGGAGGTCGTTGGTTTTTGATGTGCCGATTGTTTGTGAGTTCTCTGATGTTTTTCCGGAGGATATACATGGATTACTGCCTGAGCGCGAGGTGGAGTTCTCCATTTAGCTTTTGCCCGGTATGATGCCTTTGTCCAAGGCACCTTACTGGATGGCTCCGGCTGAGTTGCTCGAGTTGAAGCGCCAGTTGCAGGAGTTGCTTGAGTTGGGTTTCATCCATCCGAGTCATTCGTTGTGGGGAGCGCCAGTGCTATTCGTGAGGAAGAAGGATGGCAGCTTGAGGTTGTGCATCGATTATTGGCAGCTGAACCAGGTAACAGTAAAGAATAAGTATTTGTTGCCAATGATTGATGACTTGTTTGACTAGTTGCAGTCCGCCAGAGTGTTCTCGAAGATTGACTTGAGGTCCGGTTACTACTAGTTGAGGATTAGAGAGTCAGATATTGGCATGACAACTTTTCATTCGAGGTACGATCACTTTAAGTTCGTCGTGATGTCGTTTGGGCTCATGAACACACCTGCAGCTTTTATGGATTTGATGCATAGGGTGTTTAGTGAGTACCTGAATAGGTTTTTGGTCATCTTTGTAGATGACATTTTGGTCTACTCGGCTTCTGAGGAGGAGCACGAGGAGCATCTGAGGATCGTGCTAGAGACATTGTGGAGTCACCAATTTATGCCAAGTTCAACAAGTGCGAATTTGGCTGAGGGAGGTGCACTTTCTCGGGCATGTGATCTCAGGTTCTTGTGTGGCAGTGGACCCCACCAAGGTTGAGGCAGTGTTGTCTTGGGAGCAGCCCACTTTAGTGTCAGAAGTTCGCAGCTATCTGGGTTTGGCAGGCTATTACAGGAGGTTCATCCAGGATTTTTCCAGGATTGCAGAGACGTTGGCTAGATTGACTAGGCTTGAGGCCAGATTTGTTTGGACTGAGGACTGTGAGCGGAGTTTCCAGGAGCTAAAGACGAGGTTGACTTCAGCACCAGTGTTGGTCTTGCCGTCAGGTAGCGGAGGTTTTATGGTCTACACCGGCGCGTCGAGATCAGGTTTGGGTGCAGTGGTGAAGCAGCATGCTGGGGTCGTTGCCTATGCTTCTTTGCAGCTGAAGAAGCATGAGGAGAACTACCCTACCCACGACTTGGAGCTGGAAGCAGTGGTGTTTGCTCTGAAGTTGTGGAGGCACTATTTGTACGGCGAGGCATTTGAGATCTTAACTGACCATCAGAGTTTGCAGTACATTTTCACTCAGAATGATCTGAACTTGAGGCAGCATAGATGGATAGAATACTTGAAGGATTACGACCTTACCCTCTCCGATCACCAAGGAAGGGCAAACGTCGTGGCAGAGAGTGGAGGCTGTTTGAGGATTTGTCTCAGGGAGTTTTCTACCGTTCAAGGTGTTGGGTTTAATTGTGTATGATGATTATGTTTAAATGATTATGTTTAAAGTTTTTGATGATGTTGACATTTGATGCTGCATTGATGTTGAAACATGATAATAATGACAAAGTCATGAAAGGAACAATCAAGTAAAAATATGCTTTGATGATCATATATGCCTTCATTGTATCTCACTTAGAATGTCTTTTAATGTAGGTGTGAATGCATACAAGACAAGCAACAAGATACAAGAGCAAAAGATCAAGAAAATCACTTCAAGTGATCACCTGTCGACAGCCATGAAGGTCCCTATCGACAGATAGACCATCCAGGAACAAATCATGCTACTGGAAGCTCAACTGGGATAGTAGCTGTTGACAGCTGAAGACTTCCTATCGACAGATCCAAGGTTCCAGCAACCCAAAAGGTTCTGGAAACCAATTCCCAGCAGTAGCTGTCGACAACCAGGAATCGCCTGTCGACAGCCCCAGTGTTCCAGGAACTTACATGGTTCTGGGAACCAAACTTGAGCAGTAGCTGTCGACAACTGTGATAAGTCTATCGACAGCTGAAGGTTAAGTCAAATCCGATGGTCAGGATATGATCTGTATTGGGGTGATCCCTTCAAGCACGCCTCTCCATACTGGACCCCATATATATAGATCATATGAAGGTATTCGCAGCAAGAAGCCACCATACCAATGTTGGCCTTTTGAAACGGCAGTAAGCTAACCTAAAAGGGGGGGGGGGGGGGTGAATAGGTTTTCCTAAAATCTGAAATATAAACTTGACACAGAAAATTAACACTTGAAAGTTTGGTTAGTTTAGTGTGATAAAGAGTAGCAGTGCGGAAGCAACTAAACAATCACACAAAAGACACAAGGAATTTATCCTGGTTCAGCCCTTCCCACATGGAAGTCCTACGTCCAGTCCCCAAGCAACCTCTTGGGATTTTACTAACCAAGGGTACAGTCCCCCTCAAGGACAATACAACACCCAGCACCCCAGCTGGTCTTCTTCTCTTTCCCGGGCAAGAAGGCAGCCCACTTCTCTTACAGGTCAAGAAGCCAACCTCCTGGTACAAACCCCAGTGCGGTTCTGCTAGACACAAACCCTAGCTAGGTTCTACAATGTATATAGTCCTACAGCTGGACAGAAATCTTTCTTAGAAAAGAAAGATCAGACTGAGAGCTATTACAAGATGAACACTTAGAACTCTAGCTCACAGTCACAGACTCTCCCTCAAATTTACAATGAGCGCAGAGAGAGAATGAAGAGAAAGAAGGAAGCTTGAAGGCTTGAATGCTTCAGTTGCTTGAACACTTTTTCTTGGCTCAAGCTCTTTCTCTCTTTTCCTTTGAGTGTATGTGGCATTGAGGTTCCTCACTGGTTGTACACTCCTTCAAGGATATTCAGGAAAGCTCTCTTTCTGTTCTTCAGCCTTGCTTCATCTTTTTATATGCGAGGCTTTTGAATAGATCCGTTGAAGAGATCCGTTGGAGCTCTTCTAGTCGTTGCTGATCTTCTCTTCATTTGTCTTAATCAGACTTTGGTGGTCTTCGAGGTCTGTAAGCATAGAAGAGTGTTAGCATAAAAGAGTGTTTTACAAGATAACAGTGCATGCTACTGTGTTTCTGCTACCATGATAAAAATAGCAGTTCATATCTTTTCTGACAAGACTCTGCAATACGCATGCAGCTTTTTCTGTCAGAAGATATTTGACTTTTCATTTAAGCGCCAAAAATACTTCAAAGTAAATCGATGTGAGACGAAATCGTTATGGCACTTATCGAATCGATGTAAGAAGCAAATCATTGTGAGAGCAAATCGTTGTTCTCACTTTAACAAATCGTCATGAGAGCAAATCGTTGTTCTCACTTATGAAATCGTTATACGGTCAAATCGATGTGAGCCTTAACGAATCGTTATAGAAGGCAAATCGATGTGAGGGCAAATCGTTGCGCTCACTTATCAAATCGTTGCACGATAAAATTGATGTTTCACTGAACGAATCGTTACACGATCAAATCATTGTGTAACTTGTGAAATCGTTGTTAGTGAAATCGATGTGGCACTTTTGAATATAAATCGATGTATATTGAATGAACATCGATTTAGCATTTTAGTGCACCATATACAACGATAATTCCCATAAATTTATATTTATTAGGAAATCATGATATTAAATATATTTGATAATATTTAATTAATCATAAATTTTGTTATCATCAAAATATAAGGGTAAAATATAAGAGTGGTTTAACAATCTCCCCCTTTTTGGTGATGACAAAATTTATGAGAATTTTCTGACAAAGATACTTGAGCATAGAAAATGTAGAAAATTCATAGAACATACATACTCTCCCCCTTTTGTCATTAACCAAAAAAAGGAGGATCTTACCATGCATATTCTCCCCCTTTGAGAGAATTTCTTACCATTGAGGGGTTCAACAATGATTGACATTTAATGAATAACCCCCTTAGTGAAGCTCCCCTGAGCATGAGACTCCCCTTGTGAGGTAAGTCAGATCTGTTTCTCTTGACCTTCACATGTTGTTTGTCAAGTCTTCAAGGTTTATGCCTGCATTTATCTTAAAAAAAAAAACCTTGCAAACATTGTTAGTAGCATTGTAGTTTACTAAATATAACAAACAGAAATCTAAGTTAAAAAACTAAAACTAAAACTAAAGGATGACTACTTCCTCTTCAGATTGGAATGAAGTGAAGAGTTGGTATTCACCAATCGGATGGTTTTGAGCATCCTCTAATCGTACCCATTTTTTTTTGTTCATCAAGTGTAGATTGAAAGGTTTGCGGAATCCCAATATGGTAATCTAGAAGGGGGGTGAATAGATTACTACCATAAAAGTTGAAAACAACCTTTTCAATCACAACAAGTTTTGAATTTTCTGTAGAAACAACGTGAGACTTAGATGTGTTGACGATGTGTAGGTGAGTTAGCAATCTATCTAGTGGTGAATGCAACGTGCCTATCAAGCATCTAACGTGAAAATCGTTCAAACCACAAGACATGAGATTTACGTGGTTCGGAGTACACAAATCGGTATCCTACGTCCACGGCACACACACACACACACAGAAAACTGCTTATGAGCGAGTTCGGTGACTACAACTCACACACACAGTGTTTTCTGATGTGCACCCACGATCAGAACAACACACACACGTGATCTCAAGCACAAGGATCGCTGAATCACCACAACAACACAAGGATGGTAGAAATATGAAAACAGAGAGAGTTCTGAGTGAGGAGAATAAATCCTGGTGAAGAACTCTTCTGAGACGCCTGGAGGAAGTTCAATCTTCGACTTGAATGCTTTGAGTCGATGGAGAAGGTTGAATCCTCGACGTTCTTCCTTCAGGAACTGGGATCGACGGATCTTTAGGGATCTGTGCAGCAGTCTGAAGCAGGGCAGCAGCAACTCTTGTGAAACTTGGAGTAGCTCTAGGGTTTTGGTTGTGGCTGCTTGTGTTTGAAATTTCCTCCAAAGAGGTGTTTAAATATAGGAGTTCTCACATGGAGAAAAGTGAGAGTTGGAAACACCTCCTAGGATAACTTAGAAACTTTCCGTAGTTTGAATTATACTCTGTCTGTCGACAGGTCTTGGCCATCTGTCGACAGGCGATAGTAAGTTTGCAACAAACAGAAGTATGGATCTTCAGCTCTGTGAGATCTGTCGACAGTCGAAGACCATCTGTCAACAGATGTCCTATTTTGTGCAAACGACAGAAGTCTGGATGTTCTGGACTGTGAGATCTGTCGACAGTCGACTTCCCATCTGTCGACAGATGAAGATTTCCTGAACTATGGTTCTTCTGGCAGATCACACCTGTGAGATCTGTCGACAGGTATTTTGTGTCTGTCGACAGGTGACCTTGTCTTTTGCTTTTTGTGATCTTTTTCACTTGCATTGAGAGAGCTTGACTTTGTGCATTTGTACCTACATGATGAAACATGTGAAGTTAAGTATTTTGAATACACAATCAATCAAGTATTGCATTGGGTTCTTTTCATGTGTCAAGTGTATCAAACCTCAACTGAAGTATTCATCATAAAAAAAAACATGTTGTTATTAAATGTTAGAATGAAAACCCAACATTCTCCCCTTTTTGATGATGACAAATTTATCAATTAATGCACATAAGGTTTCTCCCCTTTTGACAACATCTAAAAGCATTCATCAGACAAACATATAGACAAACATAGAATATGGCACTGTGAATTCATTGATATGAAAGAGGCATACACAGTACAAAAAGTTGTTTGACTGAGAGTAAACATGAAAGAAAATACATGACCACAAAGTGAAATAAAAATCCAGAAGACTCAGACAAGACAAGACATAAACACTACGTGAAGACCAATTCCTAGACATAAAGCCTATTAGGCAGCATCATCTGCAGGCGGAGCTGGAGCCTGACGAGTGTCATGCATCTCTATCTGAAGCCTTGTAATACGGAGCTGGAGCTGGAATTGAGTGTCCGCAAGTGATTCCAGACTCGAATCCACTGTGTCCAATCTGGTATTCAGCTTCTCAAATCCATCGGTCATCTGGAGCTGTAACTGTGCAAGCAATTCTCGAATGGACGACACAGGTGGAGCATCACTACCAACTGATCCAGATTGGGAGTCTTCAGCCTCGTCATCTTCAGCAAGATTCTCATCTTCTTCTTCAACAATCTCCTCTGCGGCAACAGCAGGTGCCTTACCCTTAAGCTCCTGGGTAACAACACCATCAACAAGCTTGTATCCCATGCGATGTGCTGCAGTGAGATCAAAGCTGTTGCGAGAATTGAGCTCTATGCATTCGTTGTCTGGAATGACAATTCCGATAAACCTCATCAGGGAGGTAAGTGGACAGGCAAATGGCATCGACCTCCGGGGTTGATAAAAGCATTGTTGATTAGACAACCATCAGAAGTGGTAGATTAATGGGTTCACATCGGAGGAAGAAAGTGAAGAGAGATTTGTGAACATCGGTGACTAATTCCCGACTGCCATGTTTTGGCGCAATCATGGTAGTGAATATGTGGTGGATCATCCGGATCAAAGGAGGAAATGAATTGGCATTGAGTTAGAGATTTTCTGGGTGCCATCATAATCCTCAAGTGTGAGGAGGAGAGTAGTAGACAGAGGCATCGAAGTGTGGGTTAGGATATCAGCTCCGGAGTTGGGGATTTGAAGGGCTTTGCAGATAAGATTTGCAGTGAGTTGAAATGTTGTGCCCTTCACTGTGGTAAAGAACCAATTATCTTGTGTGTAGCCAAGGTGGTTGTAGAAATCACGAACGGAGGAAGGAGAATACCGCTGGTGATGGTAGAGAAACTGAGTCCACCCTTGATTGTCGAATAGGGGTTGGAGATTAGGAAACATAACGGCCAAGGACTCAAACTCTACATACCGTGGCTGGACAAACTTGGTATGCATCCCCTTGGAGTGAGTGAGGTGAAGACGGGGGGAGGTACCACAAGCTCGGGAAGACGATCATCCCGATGCTTTGTCTGCGCTCAGCCTCAGCCCCGTCGTCACCGGCCGGAAGAGGAGGGACGGCAGCGAGATGCCAGTTCTTCAATGGCCTGGAAGACATGAGGAAGGCTAGAACAAGAAGGATGAGCGTGAGAGAGAGACGTGGGTGAGGGCTCGGGTGTGAGGAAGGAAGACCGGAGGGAGGTAGGGTTTTCCCGTCCAGACAGGAGTATGGAGATTTGGAGGGGAGGTGGAGAGGGGTTTTGGTGGTAGGAGGGGAAGGAAACCCGTGGATGCCTTTTTATAGAAAGAGGAGGGTAGTTAAAAGGCAAGCCCCACCAAAAAGCCCAACGGCGTGGCCGTTGGACTTCCCAAACCGGGTCTGCCGCCGGCTGTCGACAGATGCCAGGGGGATCTGTCGACAGATCTTTCAGAATTTCTGCAGTGATTTTTTGATGTGGATTTTTAAGAACAGAATGGGAGCAAGGTTACATTATGCATATATGTGTAGGTGTAAGAGGGTAAACACAATGTAAACCTATCATTGTCATGGACATTAAGGCTCTCCCACTTACCTAAATGGTTCAAACATAATACCCAAGGGATTTAAAGTTAAATCATTAAGGGAATATTTTCCATTCTTTGAGAAAAAGACACCATTACCTTGGTTGATTAAGGAATCGTAGACCAACACTATCCCAAGTTTATGAGGATCAAATGATGATTGAAATAGATGCCTAAACTTCTGGATAGCCATAGACACTACATGACCTTTAGATTTGAGACACTTTGGAGGCTTCACACTATTTCGTTTTTTTTTTTTTGCTTTAAAGAAAAGAATGCAATGGGAAAAGTGATATTCAAGATAACTTCACACCTTTTGACATGAGGATAGACATGACAAGTGCCCATACCCCCAGTTACTCAGTCGAAGTTTCAATTATACCGTTGTATAGAGATAATGAGTTGGCTTTTTGACGCGAGGGCAGACATTTGTGATGCCCGTCCCCGGGTACTCAGCAAGACACATCATAGCTCTACCTTTATCCCATTTTTTAATATTTTTCTGAAATAGGTAGCTTTTCTCCATTTTAGCTTAAACTTAAGATCAAGGAAATGTATATGATTATCCTTCAGTTCAAGACATAAAGTTCAATGACGTAAGATTTTCATTTGTCTTGAGAATGGTGTGTGCCTACAAGGAAATTATTCAATGGAGTTTAGGGGTTAATCTCTAAGATAGTTCAATGTTTTCAGAATGATGTAACATAAACCCAAGCATGAGTAGTATGTCCAAATGATGGTGGTTTAGGGGATAACATCAATATCATGTGTACATGATGAAGGTTAAACATGTATATCCACCCAATAAACACCTTAGTGAAAGTACATGAACCTGCTCAATAAGTAGGATGTGAAATAGGCATAAATTGCTTAAAGAGTGGTGGCTGTCGACAGTTAGAGAAGTGCCTGGCGACAGATCACACAGAAGAAGAAGGCCAGTTCGAGCAGAGTAGAACCTGTGAGATCTGTTGATAGATGAGGTGTCATCTGTCGACAGATTGCACAGACAGAAGAATTAGAGTTCTGTGAGGCCTGATCTGTCGATAGATGGAGTGGGAGCTGTCGACAGATGCCTGTGCAAAACTGGTTTAAGGTTAGAATGAAGAGTGAGATGATCATGACAAGTGAGGGAATTGAAGACACATGGAATGAGTGATTCTCCTCTCATGAAGGACATCTAACCTAAACTAGCTCCCCATAGTGTATGCTCATGTGAAAACAAGCAATTGAATATTCAAGACACATATACAACTAGACCAACCATGTGAGCACACCAAGCTTTCAGGAAGACAAGATTGTAAGATTTTCAATGTCACTGAAGTAGAGAATGGGCAAATTGTAAAGAAACTCATCCCTATATAAAGTACATACCCCTTACATGCATGTCAACTATGGATACGTGGCGGAGGATCTTTCCTCTACGCGAATAATGAGAGTTTCCAAACAAGCTGTACTTGTTCTTCCACAAACACTATTAAATATACCTCATAGTTGGCACACAAGAGACATATGCTCAGTATATGGATAAGTTTCACTGCAATTTACACAAGCCCAATCTCTTCTCAAAGTGGTGAATCTATCTTCAGCTAGAGGTTGGTAAAGATGTCAAGCCAATTATTTTTCTGTGGGTATGAAACTGATTTCTAAGGTTTTGTTGGCTACCTCATCTCTCAAGAAATGGTGACGGATTTCTATGTGTTTTGTCCTAGAGTGTTGAATGGGATTCTTTGATAAGTTGATTGCACTGGTGTTGTCACATAGGATAGGTGTGCATCCAATATCAATGTTTAGTCATACAATTGATTTTTTATCCACAACACTTGTGCCGCACAACTCCCTACAGCAACATATTCTGCCTCTACAGTGGAGAGTGCAACCGAGTGTTGCTTCTTGGATGCCCACAAAAAAACCATGCAACTGCCAAGGATTTGGCAATAGCAACTAGTGCTTTTCCTGTCAATTTTACATCAGCATAGTCATCATTAGAATATGAAACCAAGTAAAGCTACTACCTGCTGGATACCAAAGACCCAAATCAAACGTACCTGAGAGATATCTGAAAATTCTCCTGGCGCGCTCTCCGGTTAGATTCTCTGGAACTCTGTCTAACAGTGCGAAAAAGTGGCTTTCCTTCGGACTAGATTGGTATCTAGCAGCACGAGTGGCAAACACTGAAATGAATGGTCCCTCTGTCCTTTGAATATCTGGTCTACTTGAGTAAGATGAG